>JAWZYV010012683.1:0-282719 GCA_038373885.1 Cheiracanthium punctorium | reverse complement strand
AACATCAATTACACAAAAGTCTTTATTTGTTCCTTCTTTATGAAGAAAAGATTAAAAATCAAGTTTTTTGTAACTGATAAAAGGTTAAATTAGCTCCCTTATGAGTAAACTACGTAGGGCATGGTATTAGTAAAGAATAAAAAAATAATCATGTAAATTTATACGCTAAGAATTACCTTCTTTTCTTGGAAAACATCAAAGAGAAGCAATTTTTATAAATGTTTTATTTAAACGTGGACAGGAAGACACGTCTTTAAGAAAAATAGGGAATCAATAAACATAAATTTAAGGAATCTTATTAGAATTACATTTGCTTTTTACATTTTGCTTTTTTTGCTTTTTACAGAATTACATTTTTATAAAAATAATTTTTAATTATTTTAATAGAGCTAGTGTTACACGGACCAGAAGAGGATTAGTAACTTCTATAGTGGTTTCGTTTTAGATAGTTTTATCATGGAGAAGCACAGGGAATATCTAGTTCCTCTATGCATATTATATAGAGTATTTCTGACACATTTTATGGGGCAACACAACACACCGAAAAGAAAACTTTTCTCCAAAATATTTTAATTCTATTTAAAAATGCCATCGTGCTTCATTAATAATAAATTTGCGAACTTAACTTTAATTTAAAAATTTTACCACAGTTCCAAAGAAAGTACTTCCTCTTATCAGTACATTTTGCGATAAAAAGCTGCATTTTACTTTTCTCCATACAAAATATCCAAATTTAGAGAATAACTCCACCATTTATGAAATGAAGTCAGATAATTCGACAGAAATTTTCCTACTTTTAAAAATGATTATTGTCTGGTGCATATGCATCAGACGTTCTGCAGTATTTGCTCTAATAAACAATTCATTTTAATTTACCTTTAAAGAAAAAAAATATCTCAGGGTAAGTGCACCAGTAACTGACACTTTGCCCAATTACTTATTACAATAAATTTTAATTGAGAACGTCTATCGTTTTATTTGAGAATGTATTATATGGCGCTATCAAGTACCAATTTAGATATTTATCTTTAATTTTATGCAAAATTTATTTGCCTCCAGGGAGCTCTAGATATCAAAAATTGAGATTTTAAACGTTAGTGTCACTTACTGCTGCAGCTATCCTATATCTTTTTTTTTATTCAGTGAAAATACTTTTTTTTATTCTTTCTATACAAATTATTTCTAAAGTTAAAAACGTTTTACACAATGCCTAGGCACTCTATAAAATGACTAGCCAGCAAAAAAAGTTAAATACATTGCCGATTTTTTTTTCAAATATTACGAATATTCGGGTGTTTTGAATATTTTTTGTAAAGTCCATTTAATGTGACCCTATTTTATTTCTTATGCGAAATAAATTTAAATGAAATTCAAAATAAAATTATCTCCTTTCGTGATGTAACAAGAAACGTCATATTTTATTTTGTATAGTTTAGTAAGAAAAGTATAAATTTTGTCTTGTACAACTTTAATTTGTTTGCATTTTTCGAATAGCCTCAATTTAAGGACAGTCTTTCATTTTTTTATTTTGAAATAGCATTCGCATTTTTGAGGAATGAACGACCTTTAAGTTATGTGCTATGACAGGCTGTTCTCATATTTTGCCTAAAGAACAGTTATCGTACTATGTTTCTTTTGTGTTATGGCAAGTCTACACGAAGGGCATCTGTCCTACGGGGTGTGTTTAGCTTGAAGGACTTTTTAAGAGGTTCTAAAGCATATTCACGTAACATCTGGAGAAAACCGACCAAAACGCCTGACCGTCAGATCGATACCCGCGCGGTTGACCCGAAATCATACTATACAATAGTGAAGTAAAAGTAACGAAAATATTAATACCCGTATGTATTCGTTACTCTAAACTCACTATCTGTTACTAAGTATTTGTTACTCGTTACCTTCGTTACTAATTCGAACGCGACAATCAAGTATTATAGCCAGGCGCGTATCTAGAAGAGGGGGAGATGTATCCCTCCTTTCCTAAATCTGACCCTTTACTTAGCTTACAATGTGATATTTATTTACAACTGATACTTAGTTAGGAATTTGATTTGATACACAGCCCCCCCTCCTGAAATAAAATCCTGGCTACGCCACTGTACATAGCATTACGTACATTACGAATGTTTAAAATACTAGATGCAATTACACTTTTTTTTTGGTTTAAGAAACAAATGAAAATATCGTACATTATTTTTTAACTTTAAAGCGTAAGAGTTGTATTTAGAGCTTATTTTCTGATTAATAGATGTTTTTACAGAAATGTTTTGTTTTATACAATGTTAAATTATCCGAATAACTCAGAGCACTCATAGAAATGTTCCAAAAACATGCTGTCCTCCCCCCATACTTTCCCTCCCCCTTTTTTTAATTCTGAACGCTAGTTAACATGTTCAATTCTGAACGCTGGCTGACATGTTGGTTTAACGTGTTAATTCTCATCATAAAAAGTATAACGGAAAGCGTGTGCCTAGTGTTACTTCTGAGCACTTTCTTGGGGGATTCTTGAAATATGGGGGTCAAGTCGCCCCCCTCCCCCTTAGACGTTAACATTTTAAAAACATACTGAACTGTTTTGAATTATTTTAATCCCAGTGGCGTACGCAGGGGTGGGCATAGAAATACCGTGTCCCTCTCGAAAGTTTTGTTTAAAACGAAACGATGACTTTAAAAAAATGCGTTTTAAGTTTACATGCCAAATATGTTTTTTCATTTCCAAATAATATTTTAAATTATAAAAATGCGTGAATTCGTTTACTTTATAAAAATACTTTTTAAGGTGTATTTAAATTACTTGTTATTTATTACTCATGTTTCGGTTCTAGCTCAAGCGCTTAAAAAAAATAAGTTCTCAATCCTTCGGAACCATCCTGAAAAATAATCCTGATTACAACACTATTTAGTACTAAAATGTCAGAAAGCACGAGCACCCACTTAATAACGTGCTTCTATTCTTAATTGAAGCTATTGCTCCTCTACAATTGCAAGAACACCCCCTTTCACCCCCCAAAAAAATAAATCTGATATTGGCACCCACGAATAGCATGCTATATACCGTAAATCCCATCCCCGCTTTGTATAAAACAGAAGCCACGCCTAATCCCATATCATAAAAGATGAGAAGATACTGTCTGTCTCCGTAACTGATACTGCGTCATCAGTAACGATAACGAAACATACGAATATTTTCAAACCTCATCAAAACGATACCATTCGGCACATACGAAATTCAACCCCCTTACTAGTCAGTAACGAATAGCGAAATATAGTGCTACTCGAATACCAAGGCTCATTTTTCCTTCAAACCGCGAACCAATACTACTTCCTGTATCCAGTAACAAATAGCAAAACATCCCGAATCGATCAGGATGCAGTAACGACTCATATTCGAAGGTAGCAATTCGTTACTTCGAGTCTGAGGGATTATCCTCATCTCAGTTACGAATGCATATGGTTTTCCACAGTTCTAATATAGAATGCCTAGGTATTAAATACAGTGCCTAGGTAAAGTTTATAATACTTCTAATATTTCATAATTTGCCTAGAAAACTCCAGACATGCCACAAAATGCCTAGGTATTCTATAGAATTTCGGCGTTTCATACATTGTTAGTAGCAAATAATAAAATTTCTTTTGCATATTTTATTTAACAAAAAGAAGGTAAATGCTATTTTAAATGTCTTGAATTAACTTTTGTTCTTTGGAGGCTTAATATTAAACACTTAATGTATCACATATAATATTTTATACCTCGAGCTGTAAAGTATAATTAAATCGTCTTATTACGACTGAAATCAATTATTTCTGCTGTAAAAAAAACCTGAGCACTACATTTATCGATAAATTGGTATCTAATATTAAGATAGTTTTAAATATTAATCCAGATGCTAATACTTTAATTAATAAAATTTTACAAGATTACCTAGGAATCATTGTTTGCATTACTCAGTCTCCCTTGATGTATAAAATTGTGTATATTTTATCAAAAGAGAATATAGGAATTTAAAGCAAATTCCCATTTAAATATTTTGAATCTTCGTTTGCACTTTGGAAGTTGAATGCTAAAACGCTTTAGGTATTGCCTTTATTTTTTTATGTTGTGAGCTGCATTGTTCAAGAAAATTTCCCTCCTGAGTCTAAAATCAATTACTTCGACTTCAAAAGTCTTTTCAAAGCTTTTATTCACTGATATATTCAATAATGTTCCTCTTATTCAAATTATTAATTTCGAATACTCATGTTAGTCAGCTTGAATTTCCTCTACGTTAACGTTTATAATATAATGTATTATAATATCAAATAACTTTTGTACATGTAATCGTATAAAAAATTCACACACAACTTACTACTTAAGCGTTATCTAAGTTTGTTTTCTGGAAGCCATCCATAAACTTGTTTAAGTGGTTGGTGTATGAAATTAAAATTAGTTTAATGTACGTTGTTGTTTTAAATGATCGAATTTTCTTTTGTACTTTGGAGGCTTCAAATTAAACACTTGACACCATGACTTTTAAACTGAAAAAATCTATATAAACCTTTCACTGCATCTGAAAACCATACTTTTTGATACATTTGCTCAATTAAGTTAGGCAAATACCATCTAGTGTCATTATTCAGCATCAGATGTTTTAATTTATTAAATTTTTACGGAGGAATATCTAACACTACTAGAATATCTCAAAATGAATGAAACGTCAAAATCGGAATTTACGTTTGTCGCCAACAAACGATATTTGTTTGCTTTCTGTTGTTTCCAGTAACAATTCTGCGAATATATTTCCAAATCGCATTTTTCCTATTTTAAACGATATTGTCTGAAATATCTGGTGCAAAATATTTTTTTAATATGCTTCGCCAGTGTTACTACCGCAGTTTCAACAGTATGCAATTTTAAAGCACATTGCTCAGAAAGTAGCAGATGCATGTTTATAAATAGATTTTTTACGGTTGCATTCTCCCGGTTAGATCTTATGTAATTTAGATTTCAAAACGTTTAAAAATGTATGTATTGGAACATATTTCTTTTAATTGTGGATGTTAGAAACAATTCAGTGATTTGATGTACGATTTCAAATGTCCTTTTCGAAGCATAGTAAGAATTGCTGATAATGAAGTGCGAGTACTTTAATGAGTCAGGTGAATTGAAATGCACTGTTCATTCCAGCTTATTTGTATTAAGATGTTTTGCAATTTCGAATACATTACGAAATTTGAAAGATCTTGTTATTTGACTTCTATATTTGTACACAAAGACTGTATATGTGCAGAGTCCGTTTTTAATTCTGAGAGCCTCCCGTGCATTTACGCATGCGTCGGATCTGCTTGGATCTTAACAAAATAAGGGCGAGAGATGGTTCAGCTGCATTCTTTATTTTGCGCTTCTTAAGAAATAAAATTGAATTTTGCGAAAATATTTCACCGTTATTTCTTCTTAAGTGAAAAAAAATAAATAAAATTAAGTACAAATATTGAAATAGAAAGCGTCACAAAAGACAGAATCGCCGAAAATAGAGCTTGGAAAACTATCCGTACCCTTTTCAGACTAGAATTGTGCCGAAATGCTGGCTTGCCTTTCGGAGACAGACTGTACATCATTTTATTAGGGAGAGAGGAGCGGAGAATAATATCTTTATTTTGTATAGGAGAAAGTGGCCCTAAATATTCCCCTTAAAGGAAAAACTTGTATAAAATAACATAAATGTTTAAATAAAACTTTGGTATTTTGCCAGTATGTTTTGCTCTATATTTTACATTATAAGCATATTTCAATAATATTTTCAACCAACATTGAGTAATTAAAAAAAATAGAAATTTGAAAAAGTGTCGAAAGGATCATTTTACCCTTTACCAAAGGGCACAAGTGATCCTTCATTTAAAAATAATTGCAAATTGTTTTTAACGGCAAAATAAAAAGATGTCAAATTATTATGGCTATACATAGTAAAATAAAATAAGTTTTACAATCAAATAATACACATAATCTATTTTATGAAAATTTTTAAATAAAAAAATTATAATTCGAAAATTACGGACTACAACAAACACAAATAAATTAAATAATGTATTTTTCCCCCATTTCGAAAACCCGGAATATTTGAGTACATATCCAAAAAATGCACATGATCATCATTCTCAGGTATCCCAACACATCCATCATTCCCCCACCTAGGAATTTGTGACACTGGATCTAACCTAAATAATAATCTAAAAAACTATACTTCGTTCAGTAAACCAAACCATATTTCTTTACATCAAAAACTGTTTATCTAAATAAACAGGAAAGTTAGTGCTTATCTTATGACAAATGCTATAAAAGCCAATTTTCCAAAGAATTCTATTTAGACGCGCATTACTGTGATTACTTTAATACCGCCATTGCTTCTTCTTCACTTGGCGCCACTAGTTTATGTGTTACCCAGTAATTAGCGATACTTATATGGAAGAAAATGTATGTGGATCGTTTTACCCGCTCGGATCATTTTAGGCCACCTCCCCTACATTTCAAAGAAATGAACTTTCAAAAGTTTTTTTTTTTTTTTTTTTTTTTTTTTTTTTTTTTTTTTTTCAAATAGAATGTGTTTGTCAACAGGATTGATATTTGTTACATTTTAAAGTAAGAATTTCATACATATTTTTTTTCTTTCATGAAAGGACGCCACTTTAACCCTTTTTTCAGGTCTATTGTCCTTAGAAGATAATATTCAAAACGTTCTAGCATTACTTTTAAGTATCCGTGAGTGTTGTATTTTACAGCAAGAATTTTATGGATCTCTATTTTTTTTCTTTGAGATCACGCGGGATACGTTAAAAGGACGTTTTGGCCCTTTGTCCTATAGATTACGAATTTTGAAAACTGTTGTCCCAACCTCGAAGATATTTAAAAATTTACGTACATGCCTAATTTCGCATAATAAGCTTCAGTAGTTTTGAGTAAGGCGAAATATTCACCTACAAAAGTCTACATTATTTTCCAATTTCCCATTATATTTACAAACGCAGTAACACAGGTGTAATAATTAAATCTTTGTGCAATAACACACATAAAAGGTAACCTTTAATGTGTGTTATTTTAAAGTCTTAATTGTTTCATCTTGTAACACAGGTTTCCAGCACGAATACTATTAGGAAGGGAAAAGTAGTTTTACAGGCAAAGTTAAATTAAAATATTTTTTTGTACATTTCGGTTTCTCTGTGCAAGTCACTATAATACTAGTTGAAGATACGGCTGATTAAGGGTATTCATGAACATCATGTTAATAAAAACTAGAGCTCGATTAATGCATTTAATTTTACTGAACCATAAACAATCTCTCTGCAACACCGCGACCTCGTGTTTGACTTGTGATACTAACACGGATAAAAACTTAAACGGTTGAAGAGGACGTCACGTGATTTACTATTTGTCAAAATACTGTGCTTGACTTCTTGGATCCGGAAAAAATCTCCTTCGAGAACTATCTAAAATTTAAGTCCACTTCAGATCATACTTAAGTTCAAACAGGTAACATTCAAGCCATTAAATTTGTATTATGTTGCAATAAAGGTTGGTACACTCGATTTATCTGTTAATGTTTGGTAGCTTGTAGAAAAACTAGAGAAAGTTTTTAATTTCTTTATCGCTTATATTAATAATTATCAATAAAGTAAAATTTTGAAAGTGTTTAATTAAAAACATTTTATTCCTGTCTTTCATATTCGGAAATGTAATAAGTATCTAACTCCTAGGTGGTGTTCAACAACTTACAAATAATATCTTAAAATGCATTTCAGAATATCCTACAATATATATTTTTTCAGGAAAACAAGCATTTGCACAGTTTTCTCTCCGTTCTAAAAAAAAATCTTATGTAGACATCACATGACTTCCTTGCACGTCCATTAAATCAAAAATATCTTTGGCGCACTTCATCTAAACTTTTTTTGATTGAAAGGGATAAAATAGTGCCATACTACTAAGGCTTAGAGATTTCTAGCAAAATTTTTCCGATATCACCAAGAAGGATTCAATTTGAAACAGTTATTCTTGACGCTTAATTTAGCGAAATATCGCCAAAAGCCGACAAACTTGAGATAGTTTACGAGATTTTGGGCATAGTCAAAGTAGTAAATGACCACAGACTTTCGATGAATTGAATGTATCCATACACTTTAATGTATTTAAAGTCATTTGGGTGACTCTGTAAATAAATTACCCAGTCGACTGCATTCAAAAAAGACATGCACAGTTAGATGCTACCATAGTTCTAAATTCAAAATTTCAAGATTCTACCGTTAAAAGTTTTAGAGTTATGCGAAATACGAAATTATTCTTGACCCCAAATTTGGCGATATTTTGCCCAAAACTCGCCAAGGCCGATGACAAATGGCTAGATTTTGTGCGTGGACCAAAAAATGGCGTAATATATTGAAGATGTCCATAGACATTAATGTATTCAAATTCTTTTGAGTGGTCCTGTAATACCCTCCAGTCGACTGGAACCAAAAATCGAGATGCAGAACTAGATGTTCTAACAATTTTACATCTGAAATTTCATGATTCCACGACTAATTCTTTTTGAAATACGAGAGTTAAATACATACATACGTAATTAAAAGTAACTAAGCATGGCGTTTTTTGGCATAATTTTTGAGGTAGGCACTTGACCGCGGTCGGAACATTACCTAACTATATGGTAGGACGGTATTGTGCTTGAAATGGGTGAATGTCTCTAAAACTGCCATTGACCGTTATGCGTTGAAATGTTTTTGAGTGCTCCTGTAGAAGAACTAAAAGTCATAAAGACTATTTTCAACGGAGAGATTCATTTTGCCTTAATAACATGTATCACTTCTGAGTCGTTTGAAACAGCTTAATACCTCTAAAACACGCTTTAGTGAATATCTAATCATAAAGTTTCAACATTTTACGACCAATACTTTTTGAGATATGCGAGTTACATACATAGGTATCTACAGACGTCAGGAAAAATCTCGTCAAAATGAACTTGCATTTATTTTAAAGACTTTTTCTATTTCCAAGGGCTGGCGCATGCCCATCATGCATCTGCCATTGCTAAGGTGCTGACCATTTTACTGTGGGAGAAATTAAAATGAAGAACGAATTGAGTATAAATTATTAATTAAAATGAATTCGTAATCCAAAGCAATGTACTTGCGAGGATTTTCAGCCATTAAAGAAGACGCGGAATTGCTATGGTTGGTTTCTGGAGCGTATATATTCAGTAAATTTTGGAAGGGGGGCGTCAGTATGTTTAGATCGATTCTGGAGCTAAAAAAGACACCATATTGTTCTGATTTGAGCTCATTCTCTTCCTTCCTCAAAGGGTATGGGGAGGCTTGAGCCCCAAAGCCTCCCCCTTTCCTACGCCACTGGCTGGTTTTTTTTTTTTTTTTTGTGTGTGTGTGTTTAATGGCACAAGATCCAAAAAGGATATGCTGCGCTAGGCGATAGATAAAATGCACGTACAGTATCAGGTTAAAGATAAAGATAAAAATAGGTATAATTTAAAAGATAAACTCGTTAAAATTGGATAAAAGTCTCATAGAATAGTTATAAAAATGGGTAAAGTAATGATAAACATTACATGGATTGGCTTCTAAATCCAGATACCAATCAAATGCGATCAATCAAGTTTGGAAACTATGACTACTGAAAATAGTATTGCAAGTACACTGTTAGAAACGGAAAAAAAAAAATTCTTTTTTTGATTATTAAAAGAAAACTTGTGTTTTTGTGCAATAATTTTTTAAAATAAATTTTATACGATATTTTCTAAAAACAATACAATGCAAATACAAGGGGGGGAAATCCAGGGGAATTTTTTTTTTCCTGCCACCAGATGGCGAGACCTAAAGAATAACTGATTCAATGCAATAACTTCTGTATGTGCAAAATTCAATAAATAAAAGCATCCAATACAATTTTCGTCAAAATTTCGAGCTAAAAACTCCTGTAGTATTAATAAGTTAGCTTTTATAGTAAATCTCCTTTCTTTGTCGGCTATATTTATTCACATTATATTAGGAATGTCAAGTCGCACTCACTTCTAAGGTATCTTGTTTATGAATAAGGTTTACCGTAATAAGCATCCACTTAACTTGAGAAATAGCGTTCTACGCTAAACATGAGAATGCGCAATATGGTTAGAAACCAGATTAACGGCTAGCGTTACCGTTAGCGGAGGAAGAAACGTAGCGCATAAACTCCCTATTGTTTATGGAAAAAACCTACAAAGAACATTACGATATAGACGTAAGTGAAGGCATTTCTTTATTCACAGCTTCGAGAAAGGTTAAAGTTAAAGGCAGTTAAATGAAGGTACTGGCAGAAAAGACATGCACAAATATGTAATCGACACTCATATCATAAAACATTAATCAAATGCCAAATTAGAGTGCATATTAACTTGTGGTATGCCAGTCAAAGCCAGGCAACTTTACTAATATGATTCTTTACATGCACAAGTATGTAATATGCATGACGCATTTTTATTATTTAAATAGCAAATTACAGTGCATAACTTATAGTCTATCGCTCACAGACCTACCATTTTTCAGAGTTACTAACTTAACATTGTTAGAGAGTGGTTGTATTTGTCCCACATGAAGACAAATACAACCACTATAACTTTTTATTCTGTTAGAAATAAAAGAACTGAATCCCCCCCCTTTTTTTTGGAGAATAGAATTTTCTCAAATCAGCCTTACGTTTGGTTAACCTTAATATAAAAGAAATCTCCTTATATAATTAATGTACGTTTAGAAATTAAAACCATTTTCTGAAATAACTGGAAAATTTCGCAAAGACTAATTTCAAACTCTCTGTTTTTAGAAAGTGCCTCATTTTGTTAATGTAATAAAAACACAGAGTTGTTAAATAAATATGAAACTTTCGCTAACTCTTTCGCATTTTAAATGTACTTTTACCTTTTGATTCAAAATATGCTGGTTTCGATTTTAAAAGACTTTATTTTATGATACAGCTCCATTAAATTTCTTTTGATAGGTTTTTATTCATTTTTTTAAACAAAACTAATCTCTTTATAAACAGTTTCTTCATTGCATGTTTTCCGTTTTTCTAATCTAACGTTCCCAAATGTAATGCGTTATGGAACACTAAGCTGATTATTTTTCAACAAATAAAACTGTGTGGAAAGAAATTTGTTTAATCTGTGTTGAGCAATACGGTAAAAACATAATAGTTTCGCCAAAACATTTAAAACTAATGACTTTATTCAATGGCCACTTGCGACATCATGAGAGATTAACCAATGGAGAAATAATGTTTTTTTACAATACAGTTATCGATAAAAAGATATTACATCTTAGTTTCAACGACAAATGACCTTATTTCACTAAACGCCCTCATACAAACCTATCAGTTTAACTTCCAAAATGCATTTTAGAATGTTATATTTATTTTTTAATATCTTTCATTAAATATCTTGGGAAATTTTGTACTTTATTAAATCGTTTGAGTACAGTGTGCTTTTGTTATTTTTTAATACGCTTGAGATACTGTTAGCAGAAATTGAAAGTAATTGCATATGAATGGGGAAATTCTTAATATTCTACTTCTGTAACATTCGATGAATGTGCTTATTACTGACTTGGCAATGCCAACGTTTACGACTAGAAAATTATAAAACTTGGTCATTTTTTCAAATGTTTAAGTCCTAACTTTCACGTTGATTGACCGTCGACATACAAAGGAATTTTATCTCATTCACTTACGACGTTTCCAGACGATTCAAAATCAGAAATGGTCGCATACAGAGATACTTGTCTAAGGTCCGCATTCGTTTCTCTGAAGAACAGAACGTATAGTACTATAAAAATTTTTGATTCCAAGCAATGTTCGAATAAGTAGTTCAAAAACGTTCCAAAGGTGAATTTCTAACCTTTCTGCTTATATGGATGGTGGAACATTTTTGGAACTGTAGAAAGATGGAACTTTTGTATCACTCAAAATGACTGTTTTGGTGAATATTTTTATGTGGGTAATTTTACAAAATTTTAGTTATTTTTACAAAATACAAAGGGCATTCCATAAAAACTGAGAGTTATTTTTTTACGTAGTGGCAACACCGCGAAACTAAAAAATAGAAGTGCAGAGATTTTTTTCAAACTGTTAACTGTACGTTTATACAAAATTCTAAACTAAGCGTACGATTTTATTTTCCTAGTTCCGTGCTTGTTTAAAGAACTGGTTTATTTGCCCTACAGAAATGGGGATGAGTGATTCAAAGTTAAAAAACGAAATGCGTTGTGTCATAAAATTTTGCTATCGTTTGGGCAAAACAGCTCCAGAAAAAAGTTAAGTTAATGAAAGAAGATTACATGTTTTGGTGACAAATTCTTGATTTGGTGATTTGAAGACAAATGTTTTGGTGCGTCGTAGCGACCACACACATATCGAGAAAGCGTCATGAACTGGTACGGAAGTGGACATTACATCACGATAATGCTCACCCGCATGTCGCTACTTCTGTTCAGCAATATCTTAGTAAATGCAATATTAAAATCTTGCCACATCCCCCTTACAGTCCAGATCTCGCACCATGCGATTTCTGTCTGTTTCCGACGTTGATGGAGAAGCTCCGTAGCAGAAAATTTAACACAGATTCTGAAGTTATTTCAGCAATGGAGGGTTCATTGAAGCATCTTCCAGAAAAGGGCTTCTCTACTTATTTTGAAAAGTGGGTTGAACGATGGGACCGTTGAATATCATCTGACAGGAAAGTATTTTGAAAAAGAATGATGTATTTTTTGCTGTAAATATAATTCTTGATTTTTTATGATTTTACTCTCAGTTTTTATGGAGTGCCCTTTGTACATTGAGGCCAAAGGGCTTGGATTTGCTGTCTAGTTGGTGTAGTGCCATTCTATCATGCCTTGGGTCCTGGTTCGATTCTCGGCTTGGGTGATAACTCACCAGTTATTTATAGGGATAATGCTGCCGCCCATTGGATACCCTAGTAGTAGAATGGTCTATAGGGTGGAGCGAAAAACACTTTTTCTTGAAATTCACATTGCCTGAGTCATTAAATGGTGCGAAACTGATAAGAACAAATTGTCTCCGAATTTCAGCTCAAAATATTGCTATCTTCAGGTTCCACACCTCAAGCGAATTCATAGGGTCTTTTATGAATTTATTTTGAAATAAATACGTTTAACTAATTAAATTAAAAATTAACACTCTGATACACCTGCTCTATCATGAATAACGGATAGTTCGGGCATTGGGTCTGTCTTGAGATTTAGGGAATCTCATCCTCAGTCGTTTTCCGACATTTGGCTTCCTGACTAACGAAATCGTCATCATTTTCTGAGGTATATTCCATTTCTGAATCAGAACCTAAGTCGAAGTTTGCTTCGACTTAGGCTCTGCAATTTCCAGCAGTTCTGAAGTTTCCAGCGGTTCTGCAATTTCCTGTCAGTTCTGCAAAATCTTCAATTTCCAGCACTGACATGTGATAATAACGTATTAATAAAGCAATTTAATAATGAAAACATAACTAATTATTCAATTAATTAATTAAACATTATTATTTTAATAAAAATAAGCTAGAAATATATTCGCTTGAGTTGTGGAACCTGAAGATGACACTATTTTGAGCTGAAATTTGGAAACAATTTTTTCTTATTTCGCACCATTTAATGAAAAAATTATTTCGCACCATTTAATGACTCTGGCAGTGAGAATTCTGAAATAAAGTTTTTTTAGATCCACTCTAATGGTCAATACCACATCGGGCCGTTGTAGTGGAGAATGTGTAATCGGCAAATGCTCGCCGGTTACTAAGAAGAAAGGGCATGGATTTCCTGTTTGATTTAACTTAAGTGCTGAAAGGGATTATTCTCTCTAAAAAGGTTCTGTGAACTTTGTTAGTGTTTGTATTAATTGTTAAGGCATATTTTACTCGAAAGTTCTTTATGAAGATGTTTGAATTGTCTGTTTTTACACGATTAGTATTTGCATAATTGTGTACAGGATTAAAAAAAGCATTTTAAAATGATTTTAATTTGAAATTTTGATTAAAATATTGATGTCACATAATTAAAGCATCTGTGTTTTATAATTTCAAATAATTTATAAAAAAGAACGTTTCATACCCGTTTACGAAAAATATAAAACTTTAATATAACTTATTAGAAAGTTATTAGCTTGGAAGAATGCTTTTCTTATGCTAATCTAGACTTATTAAGCAGAAGATATAGAAAATTACTTATGCGACAGCCAGATAATTGCCTTCATTTTAATACCAGATGAAAAAGGGGATTAGCATAAATTGTTCAGCACAATAGACTTCTATTAATTTACTAGCTGAAGTACCCGGGGGTACCCGTTTACGGGTTTGTACTAAATACAAATTTCTAAAAAGCCAGGATTTTCGTCAGCATTGCAGGTGTACAAAGAATGGAATTAGTATATTCGCAACGGTACATAAAGCAACTTTATAGTTGTTAAAGATTACAGGTTAAAAAGTAACAAAGTTAAGAGAGAAATTGATACTGTTACTTTTATTTTAAATTTTTAAGTTTTATTGTGGATGAATGAGCTTTTTAAAGTCAAGAGGTTATTCCTAACCTGTAACTAAATTTTGTTTGATTCACTGTAAATATTTTAATATTATGCCTCAAAAGATTTTTGCATAATTTTCACAAAATCTAAAAAAGCAAATGAACTTTCCTGAAAGAGTTTTAAAATTCATTCAAAATTTTCAAAAACTCCAAAATTTGTTATTTCAGTCGTTACTGATCACGTTGATAAACTTCATGGTATTCTCTTAATCCAATTTTTAAGGGATGCGAGATCAAACATTTGTGCAATTTTCACAAAATCCCTAAATCTATGAATAATTTAAAACAATCTTGGCATTTAGAGTTTAAAATAGCTTGCACCTAACATAATTTCGCATTTCATTCTAGTCCAAATCAAACTTCCAGAAATGGAACGAACATGTATTAAGTTTTCACAAAGTCTCAAAATCTGTAAAAAATTTTAAAATACTTTGATGCTATAGTTAAGTGGCCGCCTGTGACGATACTAAATTTTATTTCCTTGCTTCAGTGATTTATACGTAATCGACAAATATTTTCATATTTTGAATAAATTCGTGCAAAATCTCAAAATCAAGTCAAAAAAAAATTTTTTTTAATTCGAAGCCTATAGTTTAAGTTACTTGACCACCTATCTTGTCACCCGATATCATTTCATTCGCTTTAGTCGTTATTGCGTGATGCACGAACAAATATTTACGCATTTCGAAACGATTTTCGCAAAATCGCTAAATCTAATGGAATTTTTTTTTAATTCGACGCTTTCAGATTAAGTTGAGTGACCACCTATCATGTCACCTAATATCATTTCATTTGTTTCTGTTATTTTTACGTGATGCGCGAACAAAAAAAAGCATCACAGACAAAACGACAGACAAACAAACTTTTTTTGTGGGTCGTACTGGTTTCCCAGATGCTTGAATCGGATAGAAATCGCAAAATTTTTGAATCGCAAGTAATGTAGAGAGAAAGGTCTAATTTTATTTCTATAGAAAAACAAGCTAAATCTGTAACACGTTCATTAATATTTTCACACAGTACCAAAAGGAAAACGCTACTTTTTAGCTGCGAATACAATTGAATGAAAACAATAGATTTATTTTTAGAAAGTGCTTTTGAAAAAGTAAAAAGCAGAACAAGCAAAGAATAATAATTAAACTTTCTTCAGTTTTTATGAATAAAAATTAGATCGTGCTTTTACAAAAATTGACAGAGCTGATTTTTTACTTACTTAAATAAATTATAATTTATTATTAAAAAAGACACTGACATTTTTATTCCATTGTTTCATGTCAGTATTTTACCCTAAGGTATAAAAGTTGTTGACGTTATTAAAGAATTAATAGTTTTATTAAGGTCCGCGTCTCCTCAGCTACTTAAGTTTACTACATTTTTCAAAGTCAGACTGTCGGTTTATATTCAAAAGATTAAAACGCTTTGTGTAAAAATTTCAATGAGGGATTAGAAAAACAAAATTTATCAAATAATGTTTGACAAGATTAATTGTTTAGTGATAAAAAAAAAATAAAGGAGCTGAAATATCTTGTTTTCCACAGAAGCTGAATGACAGGGTGATTCCGGGACTTATGCCACACATTTTTTTCAATTAGTGTAAAAATTATCAGGGTGCACATACAGTAAAATAAATCATGCTGTTCTATTTATTGTAGAATATAAAACATGTATACTGCGACACAAACAAAATTAAAAAATAATTAATATTTTTTAACAATTTTTTTTTTCTAAAACATTGTTCTGGGGATGAGACGCCGCTCTTGTGAGGGAGTTATGCCGCGCCTGTCATAAGAACTTTATAAAATAAAAAATATTAAAATAAATATTCAATACCTGGACTATAATTACCTATGTAATATCTAAAAGAATCTAAATGAGTACAAAGGGAGGTATTAGTAGGTTTCAATCGATATTAGTCTGCCAACTTCGCTCTCTACTAAAGTTAAATACTTATTTTAATTGAATTTTAATTTTTATTACATCAACAACGTGGCAGTGTATTTGGGAGAGGAAAATAGAGTAAATTGGCGTTTATTTTGTTTTATTTGTTTTAACACTGCTTTATTCTTTTGTTTTTGCATAGTTTCATTCTTTTATAAAATGTAGGCGCTTCTAATAAAATCTGTAAACAAACTTAAAATTAATCAGGTTTTTAAGTTCAATATTTCATTTAAGACAGAACGTTAAAATGCAAAATTATTACAATTACAATTAGCGACTAATAACATGCCCAACTTGGCGTGTCTGTGCAAAATGTAGGAGAAAAAAGCTAATAACATTTAACTAAATCCAGCAAATATACTCCTTCAACATAAATTCAGTAACATAAAAAATAAGAGACGGGGGGGGGGAGATAAATGGAAAAATGTTACTAAAAGTGGCATCCCCCGCAGAAAGGAAACTGCTGCATGTATGCCGGAAAGGCAGTGCGGCATATATCCCATTTTGTACGGTACAGACGTAACACATCACAGTTGTCCGTCTTCGAAACGGAAAGTGGCGTAACCATACACACAGTACTGTATACAGGTGCTACACTTAGTTTTGATTTCTTAATCATGCATGTATCGAGTAATTAGTTTAAACAATGCACTTACGCGTAACGTGTTTAGAAACTTGGATAGTGAAATCATGGGCTTATCTCAAAATAAGGATTGTATAGTTACAGCTAAAGCATTGATTCGCCTGCTATACACCATTTAGAAAGAAAACTCACTGCACACCTATACTGCGCATGTGAATGCTATCTGTCGACAATTACCAGAAATACAAGGGGTGCGGCGACTCTCCCGTATTTACCCTATAGGCTTTCGACATGCCTAATGAAATATTTTGCTGATGACATGACTAGTTTCTGCAGTTTTTAATAGTGAGTAAACTTCTAGATATTTATTCACATTTAAAATAAACGTTCTAGAATTAAACTGTTTTGATACTGTTTTGATAATGCCTGTTCTAAAAAGGTTTTTCTTTCTCCACTGTAGCTACGCGTTTGTTTTGCAAATATATTAAAATGCAACTCGTCGGGGAAGTGTCAAAGTTCTAATATGGTGACGGGTCAAGTTTTCCAACAGTATTATAGCACGTATTCTAACACACATCTCGTTGGAAAACGTGCTTGAGAGAAACATGAGCTCGTCTTGTATCAAAATATTTCTTATAATGTAATAAAATACGCTCAAATAACTAATCCTGACTGATACTGTTGTTAAAAATCAGATGATAATGGAAACAATTTTCCTAAAATTAAAGAAACTGCAGAAAGAATCGTATAAAATGAGAGAAAATAAACAAAAGCCAGTCCTGGCCAGGTAGTTTTTTGGACTTTTGTTGTCACGTCTAAGAGGCGTGAAAACATCAAATACTTAAAAAAAGCAAAAAAAAATGTAGATATGTTGTTTTAAAAAAAGTGTGTGAGGTGCACGAAATGCAAATAATGGGCAGATGAAGACAGCAACAAAATGAGATGCATTACACCTTTTGTTTGCATTCACTGGGATTCGAAAACGATGTCCTTTGTTATAAACAAGATTATTAACTTATTATTCAAGATTATTAACAATTTATACTCCATTATGAATTTTTTTTATGTTATTCTCTTGCTTACTAAAAAATAACTATTATGCAGCGGGAAAGTTTTATTACCCGTTTTTACCATTTAAAATATAGTTGGATATTCTGCTCCTTTACATTTTTGGTAGACTGAAAAAAATTGCCTCACATACAGGTCACATTTCCAAACTTAAGAATAAGATACGTGACCACTTGCTGTCGAAAAATAGATTTACTTTTTTGAAAAAAAAGCTGCACTGTTTTTTAGATAAAGGTATAAGAAATACAATAATATCCTACTTAGCTCAAAACAGATAAAAATAAAAATTGCAAGAATTAAATTAATAAAGGTTGGAAAGTAGTCTTCTGTCTCCCCGACAATGATATATCATATTTATTTTGCATATCCATATAAAGTTGTTATAAATTCTTTTCATACAGTTGTGAACCTCAACAAAATATCATAATTAGAACGTAAAACAGTGGTATTATATAGTATGCATTACAAAGAATTGTTTCTCATAAATCTTTACCTCATTTCTTTTGCGTGCATCACTACAGAAGCACACTCGTCTTTTTCAATATTGTAATTCTTCAAAGCTAATGAACGAGATACAGTGGGCGTTCGTAGATTCGAACTTTTGGTTGATTCGAACAGATCCAAAGGTCCCCTAAAACTTGCAATGGCATCAGTGCTAAAAAAAATCCCACTAATTCGAGCTAAATTTTTCTTTTCGAGTCAACCGAGTACTTTTATCGGTTAATTTATCGGTTAGTTCGAGCTAAAAATTAATTTTTGATTTGATTTTTTTAATTTTACTCTTTTAACGAAGAAAGTGTATGTGCTCAAAATCATCTGTATTTCTTTCCTGTGTAAAGAGGCTAATGGCTACATGAAAAGCTAGTGGTTAGTTGGCCGAATTCCGCTAAGCGTTAGCGGCTATTGTTCTACTGTTCGCTTTTAATCAGTGTTTAGCGGAAAAAGCTCACTGGTCTTAACTATTTCCTTTGATTCATTCAGAACCCTTGATAAATGGGTCGGGGCAAGTAGAAAACCATTTGTTTATGTTCTATCAATTTTCTTAGAATTTTAGAAAAACGAATCTTTACTGTAGGTTCTGACGGAAAAATGAAGGCACAACAGTTTTTCCCAAATGTGTAATTTATAAAATGTTTAATTAAAGTTCACTTAAAGTTCTGCCGCATATCTTCTGCTTCATTTTAAGATAAAGGTAAGTCTTTATTGCTTACCTTAATCATAAAATACTTAAAACAAAACTGCACGAGCGTTATTTGCCAAATGGGAAATGCCTTGGAATGAGTACTTTTTCAGGAGATTGTTTTTTAATATGCTTCATTTTTGATTGCATAGTATAAAACAGTATTGCCAATATCTAAGTAGAGGTGTTTAGAGCTGGACTGTAAGAAAACTATTGGGTCTAATTGAACCAAATTTGCAGTAACTACTAAATAGGCCGTAAGATTTTGATTAAAGAAAATTGGATTTTCGCTTCCAGGGGTTAAAGCGGCGATGAAAGGATCATTTTTGAAGTAAAGTATGCATAGAAAGTACAGAAACATTTACTTGTATATTGACATCATTGACATGTGTGGCATTTTTTTTTTACAGAATATTTTTACTCGTTTGTCCCCTTTGCATATCAACCCTTATAATTATGAAGTATTTAAAATGATTTATAAAATGGCTCAATGCATCGCATCATGGTCATTAATGTAATGCAGGAATTAATTTCGACCATAATTTGCTTCACATCTCATTAACAAAGTAATCGATTCCTTTCAAAAGAGCGCGGGAAACAACTCCACTCTCAAAGATGCAATTAGATTTTGTTTTTGAAACAACCCATTAAATTAAGATAAATTAGCCTGAAAGTAATTGAGGCAATGATGCTACTTAAGCTGCTCTATTGGACGATCTATAAAAGAGAATTGCGTGCCTCCACTGTAATAGGCATACAATTGAATTCAAGAATGGTTATTGCGATGGCGATGTGAGTTCATTGAGTGATCAGTATACCCGCCTATGGGGACGTCATGATGCAACCAAGAAATTACAGTGTGATCTCGAATGGAATAAAGGAAAATTTGTGCTGACATCTATCGAGAATGTCCCAAACCATTTCTAAATAATATCCGAAGATACGGAGTTTCGGTTTCTAGACCTCTCGGACCGCAGACGAATATTCTACCGATCGTGCTACGCTTGTCTTACTATTCTTTAAAAAGTGAAGTGATTGGAAAATTATTTTTAAAAAACTAAATTGTTCTAGTGCACATTATAAATGGAGGGGAAATACCTTTATTATATACTTATTCATAAACTAGTATAAATTAAATTTTTGAAAATCTTTTTTTTTTATTCAATTATTTTCTAGGAGTCAAGGCGTTTTTGTATTTATCCATTTATATACTATTACAAAAACAGCTAATGATTTCTTGAACTTTTACGATTTTCTACACATTACATAGAAGTATGTTTTATTATTAATAAATATCAACACTAAATTCTGATAATAATTCCCTTTTGAGATTTTTTTTTTCAAAAATTACTTTCAAGGCGTCAGAGCGTTTTTTCTATTTATATTACTTTATTTATTTATTTATTTATATATTCATAAAAAATTCTAATAATATCTTGAACATTTTCCCCGCTGTTAAGAAATAAGAAAACTTTTAAATATGATATTTTACGTCGTTCTAATATGATACATACTTTTGCATTTTTGAATTAATAATTTCAATATTTTCAGTAATTGTCTTTCAAATTAATTAAAAGAAAAATTTTAAAATTTTTCCTAAAAATATTTCTGGATATTATTAGTGAAATTATTCGTTAAAACAAGGGTCGCGCTGACTTTTTTTAAAGTTTCGCCAATCCATTCGCCAAATTAGATTTTGCCGGACATCATTAAGAAATGTAATTGCCAATATTTTCGCCAAATCGTATTTTCTTTTGCCAAACTAATTTTATTATCGCAATTTGAAACGTTGGCGATCTACAGCGCGACCCCTAGTTAAAATGTATAACAAATCAAGTAGGATTTAAAAATCGCAAAAACGGTCACTGTGCCGTCACTTTAGAGTTGGAAGAATTAGTGTCATACTGTGACTTTCCAGAGGCGTCACGTAGTGACTTGTCACAAAGACAGCTTTTCTGTGGCCACACAGTAAGTCATGTAACTTACCAGTCATGTGACTAGTTTGTGACACTCGGTGGCCACTGGAACTGACGTTGCTGTGACTGATATCTGACCATCTGTGCTATTAGGGTGAAATTTGTGAAATAATATTAAACTTTTATGTACTGTAAGAATCACAATCCCTTCGGAAACTTTTCTTAATGCACCAATCTATTTAAAGCGTTTCGTTTGCAATTATCCTTATGAGTTTGGTGTTTTCCCAGCTACAGAAGACAAAACACGTCGGTGGTTATAAACCAGTGAGGATTTTAAAATGTACATTGAGATCGATTCTCCACCCCCCCCCCGGTCAAACTCACTAAAAGAACAGATTGGGCTAAGTTCAGAGCCAACCTGGAAGCAAATGACGATTTTAACTTTGATATTCTTGATAAAAATTCAATTGACAACTTCACCAGCAATCTAACCCATAGTATTCTAAATTCCTTTAATGAAGCTACTACTGAATCTACTAATAATTTTCACTATTCAAAAGATCCCGATATCCGCAGACTCATTAAAAATAAAAATCGAGCAAGAAAAATTTGGCAAAGTACGCGAAAGCCTGAAGACAAAACTATTATGAACAGGGCCCAACAACAATTAAAAGACTTCCTCTACCAATACAGACAACAACGTTGGGCGAGTTATCTCGACTCACTTTCCACGGAAGATAATTCCCTCTGGAAACTTACGAAGAGAATTAAGAGGAAGTTCAATCCTCTGCCCCCCCATCAAAAGAGATAACTCCTTTGCGTACTCGGACAGAGAAAAGGCAGACACTATTGCAGACCACCTTGATTCGCAGTTCCAATTAAATAATTTACATGATTTAAACACTGAGACAGAAGTAAACAATACCGTTGATTCCTTTCTATCACTCCCCCCCACTCCCCCCTCTATTCAAATTTCAGTGATAGATGTCCTCAATAAAATTAAAAGTATTAAAAATAATAAATCTCCTCGAATCAGCGGAATCTCCAACCTCACGATTAAAAACCTTAATCTTAATTACATCATTAAAATTACTAATCTCATTAATGCTATTATTAAATTCTCTTACTTCCCCAGTGACTGGAAAACTGCTATTATTATTCCTATTCCAAAACCGAAAAAGCCTCCAGATATTGCCAGCTCTTATAGACCTATTAGCCTTCTTGACTCAATTAGCAAGATTGAGTACTTCATCCTACAACTAGTCAATTTTCACATAAGTGACAACAACCTGATAAACCCCAATCAATTCGGCTTTCGCCCATTTCTCTCTGCCCCACATCAGGTTTACAGACTAGTTGAAACCATTACTACTGGCAAATCTCTCAAACAACATACCCCTGCAGTTTTCCTTGACGTAGCAAAAGCCTATGATAAGATATGGATTAAGGGACTCATTTATAAACTTATTAAATATAACTTTCCCCAACACCTAGTTCACTTAATTAACACGTATGTAACTGACCGCAATTACACTGTCAAAGTCAAAAGTCATCAATCCCACATACATTACTGCTTAAGTGGACTCCCACAAGGGTCGGTTCTTTCTCCCACCTCATTTTAATATTTATATAAATGATTTTCCCACCCACACTCACACGAAAACTGCTTTTTTTCGCCGATGACGCTGCAATTTTTGCCACTAGCAAAAACATCAAATACTCCATCCACTCTACTACAATAAACATCTCAATCTAATCAGCCAATGGCTCAATCAATGGAAAATTGCAGTCAACATCGACAAAACCGAAGCCGTTCTCTTTTCTACTATTATTCCCCGTACTAAAAATAAGTACAAATTAATTTTTAATAATACCCCTCTGCCATGGTCTGAATCCTGTAAATACTTAGGAGTCAGTACTTGACGCGAAACTCACTTTTAAAGCCCACATACAGAACACGATACAAAAATTCCGAGTGGCTAAAAGTCTTTTATTCCCCTTACTGGCTCGGAATAGTGCATTATCATTTAAGAACAAGTGTCTCGTTTACACTTCCTTCCTTAGACCTATTCTCACGTATAGTTGTCAAGCATGGTCGTGTGCAGCTAGATTCTAATTTAATTCAACTTTGCCAAGCCCAAAACGGGGTAATCAGACAAATTGCGGACGCCCCTTACTGTGTAAGAAATACCCACCTCTACAGAGAAATATGGTAGACATACCCCCACTCGCAGTATGTTCATTGAACAACTAAATAATAACTTCATCAGTAACTTCCCTAATATTAATAACGAAGCTTTGAACCAACTCCCAACGTACGACGCCCATGCTTTGACAAATAGACGTAGACCGCGCGCTGGCACCTGTATTGACTAGTTACATTTCATTATTTTACCCAAGATTACTGTATTTATTTGTTACAATCCTGTGATATCTGGGTTTTCATACCCAATCTAAGCGCCTAACGCATTATTTTTGGCCTTTTCAAAGTCCTTCATTGTGTTTTTAATTTTAATCAAAATTTGTAATCAGGAGATGTTCAGAAAGAGTTCTCGAGTCCCTCCTGAACTCTGATTGGTGGAACCCCACCTCTCTTTTTCTGCAAAGACAGCTGCGGATGCTCTATTGATGTTTTTTGCTAAGTTAAATATTTAATGGTGATACCCAAACTGTTTACCGAAGTGTTTGATTTTATTTTTATACCCAGCAAGGGCTTTCGCCCCGTATTTTACTCTGGATATTTTTATTAATCCTATGTGCCAGCTTTCTAGTTTTTAGTGCTTCTTTTTGTATTTTTGTCTTTATAGTAATCTTCTTAAGTAAAAAAAAAAAGTTAAAAATGTTTTAATTCCTTAAAATAACCAAAAATATTTCAGATTTCAGACTTGAGGGTTACTAGCAAATACTACGGTATTACTAGCTAACCCTTTATTGTATTTTTCAACTGTATTGCACTGTGTTTTTGTACCTGTTTTTGAGAAAATGCTCTAAGAAACATCCTTTAATTGAATTAAACTTAATTTTTAATGTTTCAAAGTGTATATCTATGTAGTGAACTCAAGCATCCACTCTTAATTCTTGTTTACTCTTGCTACTTTTCATCTTTTTCTCCCCCCCCCCACTTTGCTATTGTAATTGGGTACTGTGTTATGTCTACCATATCCCCTTTAATATAGCATCATGAACACAGTAGAGGGCGCAAGGCGCCCAGGAACTGTGGAAACACATAAGAAGCGAAGCGAAGTGAGGATTTGGATGCAGGAAGATCATCAAAGAGCGTCAGCCACTCAAAGGAAAATACCCGATCCACTTTTAAGGATTAGCCAGATAAGCGTTCTCTAGCGACACATAGCAACGAATCATGATGCAATCTACGACTAACGCACGCCTACGCACAACATAAAACTTGATGATTACGACTCGATGCTCCTCTTAGAGTTTAATTTTCTAGCTCTTTCAGAACACGTCGAAGATCGTATTATATCCAAGTCTGTGTAGTAAACAAACAGTTTGCAAATATTGTACAGAGACATTTACCTTTGTATCGCTTTGTCATGAATTACTGGCCTTGATTTCTTTGCGATGTTTTCCTTGTGTAGAAACCCAGATTATTAATTACCTTTAGTGTTTATTTTGTTCAAAACTTTTCATGTATACAGGTGTGCATTTTTTTTAATTCAAAAGATGATTAGAAGGGTAAAAAATATAATTCAGGGTCTGAGTCTGATCCTGAAGAAGGAACAGGATTTGGATTAGTGAGATGTCTAGTTGTTTTGAAGATAAGTCTCTAATCCGTAATTTGTCCATGTGGGGTTTTTGAGGAAAAATTCTTTATTTCAAAGTTATGGATTAACGGAAATGTAGAATTGTGCGGCTCGCGAGCCATATGCGGGTCTTACGCAACTAAAATATGCTTATAAAATATGGTGACTAACGGTCTGGAGTTTTGGTCGGTTTTCGCCATTTAAAGCGTCGAATGCGCGTTAAAACCCCTTAAAAAGTCCTCCGACCAAGTCACCCCCTACCCGACGCAGAAGCAGATGCTCCTCTTGTAGGCGTGTCATCACACAAAATATATCAATTTCCAAAAATATTTAGTTTAAATTCTTGAAAGTTAAGAAACTTAACAATGTAACTGAAAAACATCAAAAATATTTTTCTTAAGTTGCTACTAATTCCATGAAACAAATTTGTAAAATGAACCTTATAAACCACGGTTTAAAAGCTGATTTGCACTAAATCTTTAAAATTTGAAATTCATGTATTTTGTTCCTGCTATTAAATTTTCTTACGCAATAATAATCTGTCTTCATTTAATGCCGCAGTCTATGAGCATCTGCACATTAAATATAAATATATGACAAACTACGGGAGTCAGAAACCTGTATTAAACAGATCGAAATTATTATTCAAGCTAATTAAATCAATCCATTTTTTAGAGATAGTTACATTCTTTTCAATCTAGCTTAATATTTTAAAGTGTCCAGGCTGTTGATTGAGAGTGAAACATGCATTTTGGCATAACTTCTCTACTTGTCCACATTAGAACAACAGATTGACCGAGACATTTTAGGAAGAGGATATACTTATAATTTTCCTAACTCTTCATTTAAAAAAGCTTTTAAAGTGTAGAGGGGTAGGTAAGAAACATTTATTTATCGATCTTGAATTGAATTCCAATAACAACTTAACAAAGAATAGGTAATAAACCTTCTACAAAAAAAAAAAAAAAATTCTTTCTTTGAGTACAAAGCCTAAGTGGTAGAGACTGGGAGTTCTTGTTGAATTAATTGTCGGTAATTTTAATAATGGTACGGCACTACATAATGCTACTTAACAAGCTACATAAAATTCAAAACGAATTGTCTTCTTAATGAAATTACGAAACAGCAACGGATTAACATTAGTAAACAAAGTATCAGTTATTGTTAATGAGTTAATATTTCTTAAACACACAGTAAATAGTGATTTGTAATATGTAAATTTCCGTACCTTAAACTTTCAGTACGTGTGTTGTATGATTATTTTTAATGATGAAACCTGTTATGTAAATATGCTTGTTTAATTATTGTAGTGCAGAGAAACATATAAAGAATTAGAATGCAGCATCATGCAATAGAAGTAAGGACCATTCTTGCATGAAATAATGCAACTCAACACAATAGTTCATTTACAAAAGGGAAATATGCCAAAAATATATTTAAGGGAAGACTAATGTTTTAACGAGCCATTCTTGAATGTCATTAGGTGCAGATTTTAGTTTCCTGAGTTCCAGGAGCACATCAAAGTCATTTAATCTAATCTAATACTTTTTGTGTTAATTCATCGTCTTCTAAATCTAATCATTTTTATATTAATTTATTGTCTTTTGTAGAGGACGTGAATTTGGGTAATTCTATTAATATTGGGATGGTGCACAGTAATCTTTTTACACTTATAAAAACACTTTATAAAATCTTTCAGAAAAGCATTTCTTACTCATAGCAAACTTTATTACAATTCAAGTTTTATTTACGTATAAATGGAATCCTTGTTACTAAAGCCAAATAAATATGCATATTTTCTTCAATAAACATACGATCTCGTTATCTTACATTTATTATGATTTACATAGATTTACGTTTTAATTTTCGATTATTTGTGAATGTAAAATTTTATTCAATTTGGGGCATGCTGATCCAGTTTCGCTTAAAACTGTATTTTTTCATAATTGTAATTTCAAAACTGTTTGCTGCAATTCATTCATGAAATCTTTTAGATAAAGACATCTGCTTGTTCAAATATATTTTTAAAAAACCAAAGTTTTTCAAAAAATTCAAAGATATTAAGTAAAGCTACTTTGACGACGGAAATGGTTTTATAATTCCTAAGCATCATATGAGGCTTTAAGAATGTAAGTAAAAATTCATATAAAAAACATGTTAGTAAGAAAATATGTTAGTAAGAAAAAATGCATTTTTGAGCTTCATTCAGAGCAAAAATAAAGTAAATAATGGAAGTAAAGTAAAGTAAATAAGTAATGGAATAAAATAAAGTAAATAAGTAATAGAATATCTCACTTATTCTAATAAGCGGGATATCCCATTATCTGGAATCACATTGACTAAATATAACGTTTTGGTACATTGAAAATTTAAGCAACAATATGCGAGATATTCCTTTAGCTGATATTCCATTAACGGGTTCGACTGTATTTTGCTAAAAATCATTTTGTAATTGTAAAATGTATCACATGTCTTCGGAATATTAAATTTCTGTCACTTAGTGGGTTAAGTTTTGGAAATTACAGCAGTTGTTAGGTAGCAGTCGTACATTATGATGCTCTTTGACACCAATCTTGGAAGATATTTATTAATCTGAGAGCCACGTCTCTTAAAAACACCTTGGTATCATGTGATTTTGATGCCTTCAGATGCCTTGTTGGTCTCTGTTCCTCACCTTGGTATCCCCACTGAAGTATACCTATAGTGAATACAGAGAGATCTGAATATTTCCAGACAAACCTTCCAACCGTGGCTTGTAAGATATACAGGCTGCTGTGCTGACATTTTGGTCACACCCTTTAACACTTGAACTGTCATATGACCGGGGGTACGCCCATCTTACTCTGCCAAACCCCGTTGGTCATATGAGTATTCAGGAGAAAAGTGGTTTGGTCAAGTTTTTTTCAGATTACGTCACAATTCTATCTTGGTGTACAGACATTATATGAATATGAGGTTTCTATTCTTTCATTCATGTTCCTGATGGAAGAGAGTCACTTCAAATACGAGTTTTTATTGGTAGAGTCCATTGCTGGTCACGTGGTTGAAAGTACTCTACTGTCAGCGCCGTAACCTGTATATCTCGTCAAGTCACGCTTCCAACGTGACGATGTGGATGATGACACGGGAACAAACGTGACGAAATTCCAAATAAATGTCTAGAAGCGCGCGACACGGGACCATCCTTCCACAGTCTTGGATATCCGGATAATGATCGTTGAACAAATTACATAACTTTTGAACTGGCGATTACCGATGTGTTGTTTACGTCAACCAGTTCATCTAAAACTCAAATCAAACGGCAATTTGCTTTTGCATAGGGAAACACATGACGGCTTAAAGTGCATGTGGATTCACGCTGGCACATTATTAATGCGCAACTCTTTTTAACGATTCTGCCAGTCTCAAGCCATTGGAGTAATTGATGCGCACACTTTCAGGCGGTACATAAGCTAGGTGGCCAGGAAGAATCAAAGTTCAGGGAGACCAAAACAATTTCGTTTTCAATTGTTAGTGGGCTACTAGACGAATAACAGAAGAGTAGGGGACTCTAAACACATTTCAGATTTTACTACAAACTCAACGGACATCTTGGAATTGTGCAGATATTAAGTGAACGAGCAAGATGAATCAACAAGAGAAAACACTTTTGAGCATTTTCAGAAAAAATGATGTGAGCAAACTCCAATTTATTGCTTGGTATAAACGCAATGGTACTTTTAAGTTGGGACTGACTTTGTCCTTCAAGTCATCGATGCTAGGGTTTCTATTCGAAGGCGACAGGAACCTTTGCATGATAATCATGCTATTACATCCAGAGTCACGAGTATCATACCATTAAGTCCAGTTCTTCTGATCAAAAGAGTTTGCGCAAACTGATGTACTCATATGGACGTCTATGCATTGCACTGCGACGTCACTCTGCAACGTCACATGTTTGACAGAAAGGGGCGTCACATAAGGCGTGACATCTTGGCATTGTGCGAGTATTAAGCTAACGAGCAAGATGAATCAACAAGAGAAAACACTTTTGAGCATTTGCAGAAAAAACGATGTGAGCAAACGTCAATTTATTGCTTGGTATGTACGCAATGATACTTTTAAGTCGTGACTGACTTTGTCCTTCAAGTCATCGATGGTTTCTAGGGTTTCTATTCGAACGCGACAGGAACCTTTGCATGAGAATCATGCGATTACATCCAGAGTCATGAGTATCCTACCATTAAGTCCAGTTCTTCTGATCAAAAAAGATTGCGCAAACTGATGTAGTCATAGGGACGTCTATACATTACACTGCGACGTCACTTTGCAACGTCACATGTTTGATACAAAGGAACGTCGCGTAGGGTGTGACTGCATCACATGTGTGATGTAACAAACGTGGCGGAATGTAATATCGTCATAATATCACAGTCAATATTATTTCTGTATCAGATGTAGCTAATTATAACTCAGCTTTGCTACGTGAAACAACGTAGCTTTTTTTGGTAAAAAAATAAATTTTCGATAGAGACTGATAAAGAAGGAATAAACTTATT
The DNA here is from genome assembly GCA_038373885.1 of Cheiracanthium punctorium. NCBI lineage: Eukaryota > Metazoa > Arthropoda > Arachnida > Araneae > Cheiracanthiidae > Cheiracanthium > Cheiracanthium punctorium. The sequence goes on along the minus strand of JAWZYV010012683.1, from coordinate 253,152 downwards.
CACTTTTATATACGTATCACTTATGCGTGATGTATGTTTACAACCTGCCTATAATTTACAAATATGTGGCAAATTCTTTCCACTGAAAATTGGTATCTCCGTTCAAATCACATCTTAATGAGTTCTTGATACGCAGTTCGAAGCATGCATAATATACGGCAACAGTTTTTAATGAATACTTTAAACCTTTAATAAGAATTTTGCCTGTATAAATAGAATCTTCAAAAAACGCAGTGATGCTATGCAAGTTTATACTCTTTTTGTATGTCCTGCAGTAGCCTAATCACTGAAAATGAAGCAGCATCCGGCTTGGCCAGTGCTTTGGGAGGGTGAATTCCTCTCTTAGCTGGACTGATGTTAAACCATGTATGCTGGTACAATAAAATCCATCGTGGCTTTAATATCCTCCATGTTCAAAGGATACATCTGGAGGTGCCTATTTAATCTGGAATTGTTTTAAAATTAGAGGATCATTAAAATGGAAGCAGTCCCCTTCCGACCATCGCCGTCCTATATGGGCGACCTCGCAACCGCGGAGCCGTTACTAGAGGGTATTAGAAACAACAACACGTTTTGTATCAGTTAATCATTCAAAACTTTTTTTTCCAGTAGAACTCTTCAAAATTAAGTTGCATGTGGAGTAAACTGTGTCTTTGAAATTTAATTGCATTCTCCCTGTGGAATTTGAAAAGATTCTTAAAAACCTGAATTAAAAATGTAGAAATACATAGCACTTTTAAGAATATGTAATTATGAAATAAAATGTATTAGTGTGAAATATTCATGTAATGCTTTAGAATAACTTTATAAACTCTCAGCACATTTAATTATAAATATTTACTAGGTGTAAACACTTCCCTTTTTAAAAATTAAAAAAAGCTTTATGTAAACAACTATGAAAAAGCTTTAACTATTATATTTGAGCCCTGCTACTAAACGTTTTATAAATTTTTGAGAAATTTAGTTACTGGATGAAATATAATAGTCATGCGAAATGTGAGTGTATGAGAAAATAAACTTCATGAGAATAAAATAACCAAATAATTCTAAGAACTTCTGCTTGGCTAAAATTTTAAAATGTTTCATATTTACGAGTCAGGCTTAAAACAATACCTCAAAAACGTATGATACTTAAGGATTTTCAAAGATTTTAATTATTAAATACTTTAAAGTGAATTTCCAGTAGACGCAATTATATTTTTGGAAGACTTTTAGAGATAAATTTTATGAGATAATTTTAGGAATTAAAATTTTATTTGAATTTGTTAGCTAAGTGGTTGTGTGGGCAATCTTTCATACTTCGAATATTATGTAGAAAATTTCAAAGTGCGGTAAAATTAGCTTTAAAATTACTTATTAAAACATGTAAAAATACATAAATTTTATGTATTTCATACTGGTATTTTAATAGTAGCAACGATGCTTTAAATACCTTTTTTACACCTGAAAAGCGTGTATGGTTTCACTTTACTTCTTCTGTCTGTCCGTGCTCAAAATATGCATTGATTGCAACATCGTGTATGTGTGGTATTGCAAAATATGTACCCTATTGATAATGGTATCTTGAGAATGAATGAAATTCTTAGACGCACAAAGCCGTTCCAAATCTTCACACTCTGTTTCTATCTTTAAACGTGCGTTTTAGCAACATTCATCTACTTCGATCCTGTCAAAACTGGGTAATATTGGTGAAGTTTGTAAGGATATAAAATAATACTCTCTGTGAAAGTATGTAGCAATCATAGCTTTTTTTAATGGAGAAACTAAACAGCTCTCAAACATGAATGGAGAAAAAAATATACCGTTCTCATCTAAAAGGAATAGATGGTTGTTTGTTTCCCAGAACTAGAAGAATTGGTCGTAGAATTATACATCTAGGTGATGCACACAACTGCTATAGACGAAATGGTCAAGACTTTCTAGGCTGTAGTATGCTACCTAATCACAGCATAGTGACTAGTTTGTGCAACAAGAAATGATTGTTCGATTTTTGGAATACACTCATGCACTAGAATTATCGTTTGTGAGTCTAACCGCTAGCGTACACAGCGATTTACAGATATTGTCATCTGCGTCCAAGCACCAGCTTATAGAGGAGAGATCTAAAAATTGGATAACTGGATTCAGAAGTATCGTTCTATGATCTAGTATTTATAGGGAGTACATAGACTTGTGAATTATACTTTCACCAACTATTTTCTAGATGTCAGTGGCCAGGGGCGTAGCCAGAAATTTTTCATGGGGGAGGTTACGACTTCTGCGACTCACATATATATATATACGGGTGTGTGATGAGGGAGTTAAGAATATACATTTTCTATGGCAAAAAATTCCTCATGGGGGGTTTTGACCCCCCTAAACCCCCCCCTTGGCTACGCCCCTGTCAGTGGCACTCTTTTTTCAGTATGAAGAAAGAGGGACAGTGATAAAGAAATATTTTAGTCTGATTGCGAGAAAGTCGTCAAGTATTGGATCAGTTCGCTTACATCTGTACTTCTGTCTTCCTTATCTATGTCCATTTTCGCTTCCCAGCCAGCAATAGTTCTGAGAATGCATCGCTGTGTCCCAGCGCGGCATTCTCCTCCCTTACAGGCAACAATAATGGCCAAGGAGTTCTAATACGTCATGAGCTAGCAACGTCCTACTAATAAATCTCAGTTTTACTTTAAAAAATACAAAGCTCAAGAATTTTCATTAATCAAATTCTTCGATCTTCAGAAGAATAGCTCCGCCTGCTGTTAGACTTCTATTCATCGTGAGCTGTAATTATTTTATGTAAGTTTGTGAATACTGACACTTGTGTTAAATTTAATTTAAAACCTCTGACTTAAAAGCAAAATAAAAATTTTATAAAGTTTATTCTGGATTATATTCTGAAACTGCCATGAAAACGAGACATACATTTATTTCCTTAAAAGTAGAAAAGTATTATATATCCTTAATAAAAATAATAGATTGACAAAAAATAATTTTGGTTAATCATATTGAAGGTAAAAGCAATTTTGTAAATCAGAGTTAACAGAGCGAATAATGCTTCTTACCGCTATAACTGTGTAGTATATATGTATATAAAGGATATTTTAGTTGAAAATAATTTTATAATATTCTAGCTGAAGTACGTTCTTCGTTCGGTAGGAAGCTGATATTTTTCTGACACACGTAATTGTAGTTTATTTGATGGAAGCAGAACTCTTCACACTGCCACATTTGTTCTTCCTATTTACAGTGGTGGCCAAAATTATGGACACTTTTGGAAATGTTTAGGTCTTCGAACTTTGCATGTTTATAGGAAGTGCTACGTTTCACAAAATGCAAACTCATATATCACTTTACAGAAAATTTAATACTGATTTACATACACAAAACTAAATTTAAATATGTGCAATAGAATAAAAGTTATAATTACTTTAATCTGATAAACAAATTCAGTGATGAAGTGGATTGTAATTTCTAACTTTCCAGGTCAACCGCTGTTATTTTTCTGAGCTTAAAACTCTGATAAGCTCAATGAAACATCGATGTGAAGCTGTAATAAAAATTTAAGGCTACCCTACAAACTGCTGATAACTCACGGCAATCTTCAATAACTAATGCATCTGGATAATTATTGCCGTTTAATTTTTTTTGTATTACTAATATTTTAATTTTGTGTTTTGTATTAAAATCAGTATTAAATTATCTTTAAAATGATGTAAAAGAATTTGCATTTTGTGAAACATAACATTTTTCTTAAGTATACGAACTTAGAAAAGAAAAATTCGTTTCCAAAAGTTTCCACAATTTTGGCCACCACTGTAGGTCACGCCTAACTTGTACTCTATAATGAAATGCAAGATAGCAAGTGAAGTTCATAAACTTCATTTTTCTTTGCATCACATAATGCATAATTCATAAAAATAACCTTTTAGATAAGAGATTCCACAAATAAAAAACTGATCCTATAAAGTAATATAAAAAGTGAAATTTTCAGTATTTGATTCCCCGCAGTTGATATGTTGAACTACGGACAGGATAACTATTCTTGAAGATTTTTTCACACTCAAATACTACTCTGGGTTTAAAATTAAAATTTCCAGTATTCTTTATCTAGTCATACAATTTTTACGCCACAGCTTGAAGCCATAATTACACTTCGAATGCATTTGTAAACCCGTGACATCAAAATGACGTAAATCTCACAATGCCTAACTTTTTTATTCTGTCAGATTTTGGAAAAGTTCATCAACTTAAAAATTATGAAAAATCTCAAAAAATTTGGGTAACAAACGGATTTTCAGGTTTTTAAAGTTGACAATACATATAGGGGAGAGTGGCCTAAAATCCAAAAGTTGTCGTTTTGGGGCTTTTATCATCAACATGATTGATTTATTTCTTAGGAGGGATCTTAAACTTCAAAACAAAAAATGAGTATTGCGTTACTTTATTTATAATAATTGTTTATTATCAAAAGTTAAAAATGCTTAAGAAACCCGTTTTGCCCTACAAGGGGGCCTAAAGTGAGTAAGCCGTTCGGACAAAGAGGGTTAATGCAATATACTTTACAAATCTGAGCACATATTAATTTCCTTAAGGATTGATATTGAAATTTTAATAAAACCTGAATTATCATTAAAAATAAATTTCATAGAACAATTTTTGACTTATTTCATCAGTCTTATTAAAGGTCTCAACGATATAAATGATTATCTCATTAACTTATTTTGATTTGGTGTATTTGTTAATTAAATATAAAGTAATAAACGATTAAATTATTAGATTAGTTAACTGTCAATATGAAGAAATAACCTTTCAAGTTATACTTATGTCATTAATATACAAAATCTCTCATTTGGTATGTCTATTAATAAAATAAAAAAATAAAAAATTACTAAACCATCAGACTAGTTAACTGTCATCATAAAAAATAACTTTTTAAGTCATAATTATCTCATTAAAATTTAAAATCTCATTTGATGTATTTGTCAATAAAATAAAAAAATTAAAAATGATTAAGTCATTAGACTATCATTTTTTATTTAAAAAAATAACTTTTTAAGTTATACTTAACTAAATTAAATTTTATACTTATTTTAAATCAGTCTCAACTTATATTTATTAACCATCTATAACAAAATGCAGAAAAATTAGAATTAAAATGTATCAGCGCAAAGCGGGTATCTACCCGGCAGATACCCGCTTTGCCCGAAAGCACATTTTTACTTGAAGAATAATAACCTCAAATTTAAAAAAAAAAATAATAATAATAATAAAAAAAAACAGAATCATAATTTTATTTTATTGGTAGATAGCATCAAAATAATGTAGTAATATTGGCAATAAAAATAATAAGCTGGTTTTCGACTAGTCAGGAATTGCATATACCTTCAGTTTTTTTAACGAATTCCCTAATTATTTTATTTTGTGTCTCGTTACGCCATGTTGCTACGCCGGTGGACGTTGGGACTGGATGAAACCCGGAAGGGTTCGGGTACTCACGGATCATATCGATATTAGCGCATGCGCACTATGCGGCAGCATACGAATGCCTATCCACTTCATGCTCATGTGTCTGACAACATGCATTTGTATAGTAAACCAACCAACAAACACACAAACCCTGAACAGATTTAATTTTTACTTGTGAAATGAATTTATACGATTCACTTGTCTGATTAAGTATTCACTGATTTCTTTAAAATATAATTTGCTTCATCAACAGCTTCATTAAAAATTAGTAGTGCATTAGAATTTTATAAATTAGTAGCTAAATAAATTCAAGGACTTATTTTTCAATTGAATCTCATAAAACAAACAGGAATTTCTCTGCAATCAATAGCATTAAAAAACTTAAATAATAATTGATAATGCTTATTAATTATTAAAGTACAAGCGTACTTAGTTTTTAATATAAATGCCTTTCTTTTCTTTACTTGTTTTTTAATATTTTAATAAATTTTTATGAATACATACTTTTATTACATTAAGTCTTAATACCTGAACAAAAATTTAATTAACTCACTTTTTGTCGGGCAAATACAAATTCTTTGAATTTTTAGTGCATTGTTTGTTTACATAAACTTTTTATACTAGACGATTAAATAATAATAGATACTGCAAAAATGTTAACAATTTTATAAAGTAATGCATTTATGGTATTTCAGCCCATACTCTTTATGTGGAAATTTAGATTCCGTTTAATTTTTAAGATTTGAAGGACATTTAAGTCTTAGTAAAATTCTAAATGATAAAAAAATAAATGTCATTTTCATCGTCTATACCTATAAAACTGAAAAATTAAATAACTTCAATATTTACTTTCCCTCTTTTTTGTTTTAACTCAAACATTGTAACCGTGAATTTTACGATCTTGGACTCTTTAAAGTTTGATTTTTTTTCTTCTACGGAAGATTTTTAAGTCTCAGTGTAAATAAAGGAATAAAATTAAATAGAATATGCATACAGAGATATGTGTCATTTCCTGAAGTCCTAGTTGAAAAGAAACGTACACATCTTTAACAATATATTTTCTTTTAATACTGTAAATACTATTGAGAGATTTTAATATATAAATATGAAAATTTTGTTAGCGTTTTCGTTCCTTCCTTAGGTTTAAAATTTTCTAAGAATGTGTAAAAAATACAGAAATGGCCATGGGAAACATTAAAAATCCACCAGCTCTCCGATTTTTAGTGATTTATTACAATGTTTGGCTTCAGGAAACTGCCCCTATTCTATAGAGCACAAAAGTGAATAACATGTGATTTGTGCAAGTTTAAAACTTGTAAGCATTATACGTGTAGTTACAGAAATAATTTCTCATTCAAAAATTACGTAACAAGCGAATTAACTTATGAACATGAACGGTCTATGAACGGTCTATGAACATGAACTATTGTGAATATCATTATAGAGTTCGATGCTCTATAATGATATTCACCAATAAAAATTTACCTAATTTGTTGGTTCTGTTTTACCTTAGGACTGAAGTCGAATACTTGGCAGTTTGACGTAAGTTAACATTTTATTTTTATTTTAATACTCTAGAATGATATCCACTCTCTTTGGTATGTAATTGTGGTTCAACCACTGCGAAACAAAACTGTTATCGCCATCCCTCCTAAAAAATTAAAAAGTTAAGGGTCTAAAAACGTAAAAAAAAATCCATACCCTTTCCTTGATCGTTTGCAATTTTTGCCTTTTTTAACTTTAGAAATTTGGGTAAAAAGTTAAAAGCTATATTCTACGTCATAGTTTTATTTTCAAACCTACTTATTCTCAATTTTTGCGATTTATGAAAAAGGTACTCAGAAATGTAATGATATTCCCACAATTTAGCCGATCGACTAGAAAATTTTCACAGATTCGTTAAAAAATATAGAAGGAAAAATAAGCAACTTTAAAAAAATGAAAATCCACCCATTCCCCGTTTTTTCAACTCAGAAAACTTGCTTGAAACAATTAATTTGGAATAGCTACCCGAAATTATCCAGATAGCTACTCAAAATTATCGAAATTATCCGATTACCGTCCACATGAAGCCTTGAAATTAGAATTAATTTAACAACTTAAGTGTCAACATTGTTATTTACGTAAGTACAATAACAAAAATAAAATATAAAGTCATTTAGTTTTAAGGGGAGTTAAATTAAATGTATGGAGTGTAGACATATTTTTGACAAATATTTTTTCTTGAACCCGTAAGGAAAAACAAATATTTTGTTGATTTCAACAAAATTTTCTAGATTCAACAGAAATTTAGTTGGCGCTATTTTAACCGAATAATTTTGTCGGTTTTAACAAAATTTTTGCTAAATTAACAAAATATTTAAATGAACAAAAATATCTCATGGAACAAAATATTTGCTGATTCAACAAAAATATTACTTTACAACAGAGCCAAAAAAAAAAAAAAAAAAAATGTTGAATCAAGAAAACATTCTTTTCAGTGTGATGTAATTGCGTCCACAACGGGCTTTATCTTTTAGTGTTAAATAAGAACTATATGCTTATTGTTCGTCGTATAACGTAAGAACAGTGTATAAAAGTTGTAAAATTCATTCAATGAGCGTTTATTATTATTAATACTAATTTAAAAAATCGAGTTTCTATCTGTAATTAAAATAATCTTTCACTTTCATTAATATGAGATGTTTCAAATAATATGCCTATAAAATTAGCATGATAATTGTTTAATGAAACAAAGACTATTTATCATAAATTCCTAAAGAAGTAGCTTGAAAATTAATTGAGGTTATTATTTGCTCTGCTACTCATTAAGAAGAAATCGATAAATTCTAAGCCGCATACAAGGAAATTTAGTCGTATAAATGTAATTGCATTTTTATTTATCTCAAATAAAAGTATCTCATTAAATTTGGTGAAATCTACCCGACGAAGATTTTGGTACGAATTTTAGTTAAAACACTTATGTAGATGAAGCTAATAAAAACGAGGAAAGCAATTTGAAAACTGAATTAGATATATGAAAAGGTTATTTCATCTCCACAAGAGCAATTTTATCAAACGCAGACAACCATGGTTTTTAAATATATTTTTCTGCCAAGGTTAATGAAATAAGAGTATTAGAGAAATTGAACGTTGATCACCATAATAAACCCAAATAAGTTTTTTCCGTCTTCGTAGTTATGCGCTGTATAGTTTTTATTAATTTCTCAAAAATTGTGACCTAAGCGGTTTTTCAAATGGCAACTTCATTTCAGTTGAAGATTTTATAATTTCTTGCAGAAGATTGGCAAATATCAGGTTGTAAGAAAGTTTTCCACCAAATCTGCCTGAAAAACTCACTTCTAACTCCTTAGATAACTGTTTATGAACTTTCGGTATCAAACCTGCACAGTGTCACATGATACAACAATAGTACGTAAAGCTGTACTCATAATTCGTTGATATTCTGTAGCTGACTTTCTGCAACACAACTGGAAGTACATGATGGCTCTAATCCTCTAGAGTGATAGTGTCATTTGAGACACCTTGTACTTAATGATAACTATATTTTTTACAGGTTTCACACCATAGTGTTATAAAGTAAGTCTCTTTCTTCCAAATGCCAAAAATCGTTTGACAAAATATGAGCAAATACGCCAACGCGAACTGTGTGCTGACGATGTTTGAGGTGGCGGGAAACTTTCGTTACAACCTAATACTATGTCCCAAAGTATAGATGCAAACTGGACTGCCTTAGCTTTAATGATATGTACTAATTTTATCGTGTTCGAAATAGATTAACATCTATAAGTAACTCTTTAAACAGTTTCGTCAAGGTTATGAATTTGGTTCAATATTCGAGCGGAACATGGTACCAGAAAAATTGGCCGTATAAGACGCCGAAACCTTGCTCCAACATTTGGTGCTCAAGATGAATAATCAATTTAAGCATCTCTAACCTCAAAGGGGAAAACATTAACTGTAAAAAGGAAAACGTTGACCAATACATCAGTAAAATATTGAACCTTTAAAAGGCAAATGAGCTAGAAAAGACAGTGCCTATGTAGAGAATTAACCGATAAATGAAATTTACTCTGATTATATATTCAGAAATTGGCTAAATATGTGTGTCAACGGCAGGAATAGAACCCAGGACTACTGCTAAAAAGCCCTGTACGTTAGCTAATACAGGGAAGAAATGCTTTGTTGATTTGAACAAAATTTTGTTGATTCAATAAAAACCTGTTTGGTACTATATCAACTGAATAATGTTGTTGGTTTTGACAAATTTTTTTGTTAAATTAACAAAATGTTTCGAAGAATTAGCAAAACTTTTGTTGATTCAACAAAAATATTTCTTTGAAATTTAGCAAACCAAACTTTTGGTGAACCAACAACACATTTCTTTCTGTGTGGACCGACCCATTTCTTCAGTGTGCCCAGTTCCCATGAAAATATTCTTTCAGCTTCGTCAAAAGTGTCGTCTCCCCACTTTTTTATTGCACGTAACTGCAAGCTGTTTCTTCATGAGCGTAAAAACTTGAGACATGAATGAAATTTTGAATCTATGATTTTTGAAAAAATTCAAATGAACAAATTTTTGGTGCAGGTATTTTTGTATATCCGTCAAATGGTTACATGCTGCACAAGGATTCTTAGAATGTACATTTAGACCGTGATGTGTTGAAATTTGTTTGCGCGCTTCTGTAAATGCTTTGTTGATTTGAACAAAATTTTGTTGATTCAATAAAAACCTGTTTGGTACTATATCAACTGAATAATGTTGTTGGTTTTGACAAATTTTTTTGTTAAATTAACAAAATGTTTCGAAGAATTAACAAAACTTTTGTTGATTCAACAAAAATATTTCTTTGAAATTTAGCAAACCAAACTTTTGGTGAACCAACAACACATTTCTTTCTGTGTGGACCGACCCATTTCTTCAGTGTGCCCAGTTCCCATGAAAATATTCTTTCAGCTTCGTCAAAAGTGTCGTCTCCCTACTTTTTTATTGCACGTAACTGCAAGCTGTTTCTTCATGATGTTAAAAACGTGAGACATGAATGAAATTTTGGATCTATGATTTTTGAAAAAATCCAAATGAACCAATTTTTGGTGCAGGTATTTTTGTATATCCGTCAAATGGTTACACGCTGCACAAGGATTCTTGGAATGTACATTTAGACCGTGATGTGTTGAAATTTGTTTGTGCGCTTCTATAAATGCTTTGTTGATTTGAACAAAATTTTGTTGATTCAATAAAAACCTGTTTGGTACTATATCAACTGAATAATGTTGTTGGTTTTGACAAATTATTTTGTTAAATTAACAAAATGTTTCGAATAATTAACAAAACTTTTGTTGATTCAACAAAAATATTTCTTTGAAATTTAGCAAACCAAACTTTTGGTGAACCAACAACACATTTCTTTTTTTGTGTGGACCGACCCATTTCTTCAGTGTGCCCAGTTCCCATGAAAATATTCTTTCAGCTTCGTCAAAAGTGTCGTCTCACCACTTTTTTATTGCACGTAACTGCAAGCTGTTTCTTCATGAGCGTAAAAACTTGAGACATGAATGAAATTTTGAATCTATGATTTTTGAAAAAAAACCAAATGTGAACCAATTTTTGGTGCGTGTATTTTTGTATATCCGTCAAATGGTTACACGCTGCACAAGGATTCTTAGAATGTACATTTAGACCGTGATGTGTTGAAATTTGTTTGTGCGCTTCTATAAATGCTTTGTTGATTTGAACAAAATTTTGTTGATTCAATAAAAACCTGTTTGGTACTATATCAACTGAATAATGTTGTTGGTTTTGACAAATTTTTTTGTTAAATTAACAAAATGTTTCGAAGAATTAACAAAACTTTTGTTGATTCAACAAAAATATTTCTTTGAAATTTAGCAAACCAAACTTTTGGTGAACCAACAACACATTTCTTTTTTTGTGTGGACCGACCCATTTCTTCAGTGTGCCCAGTTCCCATGAAAATATTCTTTCAGCTTCGTCAAAAGTGTCGTCTCTCCACTTTTTTATTGCACGTAACTGCAAGCTGTTTCTTCATGATGGTAAAAACTTGAGACATGAATGAAATTTTGAATCTAGGATTTTTGAAAAAAAAAAACCAAACGAACCAATTTTTGGTGCGTGTATTTTTGTATATCCGTCAAATGGTTACACGCTGCACAAGGATTCTTAGAATGTACATTTAGACCGTGATGTGTTGAAATTTGTTCGCGCGCTTCTATAAATAATTATTATTGTTATATGCATTATGTTCGATGAAGAGTAATATTTTGTAGAGCCTCAGTATTATATTTAATTAAAATGTAGGTTTATTTTGCATTTTTTGAAATAGGATGAATTGCTGAGGAAGATGCGCCCTTACAATGACTTCCATTAAACCGTATTTTACTGTAATTGTTTTGTATGTGACTAATAAAGAGAAATAAATACCAACTCATGAGCTTAAATAGGGTAGATGATATTGTGTAAATAAATCATAAACAAATTATGTAGCAATCAATGCATATTTATTGCAGTTACACCAAGAGAGACGGAAATTGATAATATAATACTTTTTAGCTTGCTTAGAAAGTATTAAAATATTTAAAATGTTTCTTCATAAAAGTGTATTTTTTATACAATCGGTAGACATTTTTACTAGCAAACTGTAGTCATTAGTATTAACATTACAGATTAATTAAAAAAATAATATACATAAAATTATTTATTTAAGTGAATTAGAACGAAAATTGCTGTGCTGTAAAACCTGTCTTATTTTGACAGCCACGTATAAAAAGTATTTATTAGGCTTGCATTAAAATAGTACTACAGCTACGAAATAGTTCTTATTCTTATAGCTGAAGCAGTATTTTAATGCAAGCCTAATAAATGCTTTTATTAACAGATACTTCTACTGATGATTCTTTAATGCATAGCATTAGTAGTTTATTTCTTAGTAATGCATAAGTTCGTGCTAAGATCATGTCAAAGTGAGACTAGTTAGGTAAAAAAGTCTTAGTAGAATACCAAATTCACTAGAAGAATGCTCAACTTTATAAATTAAATTATACGGCACGAATGGGCTACATTTCATAAGGAACTCCATTTTTATTCTATAAATAGAACATTCATGAAATTTTGAATTCTATCTTCTTCTTAAGCAATGGCAACAAAAAAGAAATAATTTCAAACTCATGAGGGTGCAAAAAGAAAGAAGGTCAAAATCTTTGATCTCTCATCGAAACGACATGACACTCGTAAACTGAAATGAATGTCACGTACTTGTTGTAAAATGATATTTATTTTCGTTTGAGAAAGACTCGCTTTGGACGTGCATAGAAGTGATGATGTGGGGATGTATGGGAAAGTAGCTAACATTTTTTAATGTAAAGAAAACTGCAAATGCACAATGTACTAAAACTTTTGAGGTTAAAATGACTGATATGAATCAGTCCGGGTAAAGCCGCAAATACATGCACCTGATGCAGAAGAAATATATGTGCAAGAAAAAAAAAATAGTTTTAAAATAAAATGTATTGCTTATTAATGCCTATGAAATCTTAAATTCGTGGCTGGTAGTGAAGTATAACGGCATCAGAAGTAGTAAATTAAAGTACAGAAATGAACTCCGAGTTGTAGAGATGAAAAGTAACTTGTCCAACACCAGCAGCTACGATAATTCAGTGTAAAGAAAGGACGTAAAAGACAAGATTTAAGCAATTGCCATAAGCAATTATATAATGCAAAGATTGACAGCTTGGCTTGCAGAAGTCCAATATTTAATTATTATATCTCCACCATGGAAGTTAGACCTTTAGGAGGTTACAATTCTCTTACAAAGTTAGAAAACGCCAGTTGTGCATACAGATGGCGCAACACGTTCTAGGTAAATGCTGTCTAGTCACAGTGTAGCCATCGAACTAAAGACGGTATACACAAAATGTTTATTAACAATGATGATAACACTCAAAGAAACAGTGGGGTAGGGTCGGGTGGGATGAATTTTTTTTAACAAAAATATTTCTTACAAATTATTTTCTACTTGTACAGTTTTGAACGTTTTAAAAATAACGTCTTGAAGCATTTTAACTTAAGTAAAATATAAATTTTATGGTAATTATAGGAAAAAATATAAGGCAAATTAAAATACATAGGAAAATAGGCATTTAGGTAGTTATTTAGTAAGGCATATTAGATATGATTAAAATAATAAGGCACATTGAAATAGTAAGAAAAATGTCCCACCTCACCCGGAAGGAAGGAACGTTTTTAAAGGCATATAGGTAGTTATTTAGTAAGGCATAATAGATATGATTAAAATAATAAGGCACATTGAAATAGTAAGAAAAATGTCCCATCTCACCCGGAAGGAAGGGACTTTTTAAAGGCATATAGGTAGTTATTTAGTAAGGCATAATAGATATGATTAAAATAATAAGGCACATTGAAATAGTAAGAAAAATGTCCCATCTCAGAAGGGACGTTTTTAAAAGTTGAAATTTAAGTAGAATTTTCGTATATGTTAAGAGAAAATGACAGAAACAGCGTATAAGTTATGTTTCCAAGGTTTTTTGCATACTATACCATGTGTCTATCTAGCATGTTGTCCAAATCAAATGAAATGCTTATACACTATTAGTTCCGCCAACCAGTTTTGGTGGAAGCGATTTCGCGGTAATAGCTTCTTCATTAATGATGGAAACAGTTTCTTGTGAGAAAATAAAATTGCATATTTTTATCAGCATTTTCCCCCACTAAGTACCCCCATCCCTCCCTTTACACGACAAATCAATAAAATAACTTATTTCTAAAAATAGACTGCTGATAGTCCTCATTAAGCTGCTAATTTATAAAAGTTAAGTTCTTAAGATTACAAAATATTAAGAATTTTGTTAGCTACAATAAATGAGACTGAAAATGTGCATCGAAAGTATAAGAAACTATTTACTTTTGGTGTATGAAAACAGCTTTTCTCTTATAACCCACAAGAATTAGTAATTTAAATGATTTATAGCAATAATTACCATGTTTTGGCTACTAAACCTGGTGCAAAAGAAATCCGAAATTAAGAACGCTGTTTCCTTTAAGCATATTTCTCTCCGCTATTTACATTTATTTCAAGCGGCGATACATTTTAACACATTTAAATTCACGTTAAACTCTTACATAAATAAAATATTAAACTCATGTTACATAAAAACTTGAAAAACTACATAACTCAAAGCCATTATCTGGCTTAAATACAGATACACGTCACAATATAAGCTTAATTTTAATTAATAATCTCAAGATAGAACATCTTTTTTTTTTACTCACTTGTTGCTATGGCAACCAAGAAAAAAAATTAAATAAATAAAAATAAAATCGCGTGACCCCGTTCATAGCCTCATTCATATGCCAGATGGAGAAATTAAAGATTGCAGTTTCTGACAACTGCTACAGCTTGCAAAACTGGCAAGCAGTCAGCAGGGGAAATATTTCACCCTTTAACCGCTAGGATCACTGCAGATCACTCGATTTTGAATGTTTACATATTTGAAAAGCTCTGCATTAGTGTGTTGTAGCTCTATTGTTCAAAAATATTGGAGAGCTCGAAACCTCATGGCCTGAAGGCCAAATAGCAGGCATTTGCTAAATAAATAAATATTTTAAAAGTAGTTTGGAGACCACACAAAGCAGCTACGGAGGATGTTATACCCTGTACTCTAACTCCGTGGTTTCCATTGCAGAATGTCCAACTTTGGCAGTACATCAAAATACATCTAATAGGAAAGTGCCCCACCAATGTAATTGGTATTGGTATTCCACAATACTCTCCTCTCTTCTATATAATGCACCAATTTTACCAAAATATAGATAATAATTACACTTATTTTCGCTTTACACTTTTTACAGTGTGGTAGAAATCGAAATCAATAGTGATATTTCATGCATTTTTGCAAATGATTGAAATATTCAATTGAATATGTATTTATATACATAATCAGAATGCACCGGATTTTAAAATAGCCACTCTTTTAGAGAATTTGATAACACTACCTGAAAAAAAAAATTTCGTAATGAAAAGACTCCATGTATAGAAATAATTTATCGTTTCTTTAATGTCGTAAGGACGTGACATTAGGTGATTTTTTCTGGAAAATTTTTAAGTCGATATATTAGAACTTCTTGAAACATGTTTGAATGTCGGAAGTCCAAACGAAACGAAATTAAGTTGAGAGTCATCTAACATAAAAGTTCGGAGTAAAAATGTTGGAATGCATCCAAATGGGGAACAACCTTCACGTTCATGAAATTGAATAGTTACAATTTGAAGGATAGTAAAAAAATGTTACAGGAGCTGAATTTTTTTACGAGTAGTGCGGGGAGAGGGTGCGAGGGAAACAAAAGAAAAAAAAATGTAATACACCTCCCAGTTATGCAATAGTATTGTAAATAATATGCAGATTTGTACATTTCTAAATTCTTTGCTGTTTGTCTAGCTGATCTTTTACTAAAAGTTAAAGTACATCGCAATAGTCAATGACAAAAGGTTGATAAATATATTTTAAATTAGTGTGTTTGCGGCAAAGAAAAAATAAGTGCGTACATTTTCAAAATAATTACTTAAAGAAATACATTAAAAAATCAAGTCAATAAAATTGCGTTGTATTATTACAGCTATTGATTCTGTTTCAAAATTATGTATATATATAACTTATCTATCTGTCTATTTATATACATAAATTCAATTTCTTTTCGAATTCGTTTTCTTGATTATAATAATAATTGCTACTGGTAATTGAAGATATCTCAGTTATTTTTAAAAATCCTGTATTAAGAGAACTTTTCAATTAGTCTACTGAAATTTTGCTGTCTACTCAAGCTTTCTTAATCTGCAAGATAAACTGAAACCCGTAATATGTAGAAAAATTAGAATATCCTTATATGATACCAACTTACATCCTTTCGTAGTTTTGTATTTGAGACTTTATCAATAAAAAGCATATTTAATGTGATACCAAATGCCCTATATTATGCAAACTTGCAAGATTCAGATTGAAATTATACACGGCACACTAAAACGATTTCCATAATGAAGAAATTCAGTCATAATTTTTTTAATCTGATTTATTTTGTGATTACATTTTTAAAATCAGGAAAATATTAATATTCTTCTTGAACAACTACTTTATTAATTTTGTATATACCGCATTCATCTTTCAAAATCAACAAAACGATAAAAACTTTGTAATGAAGCATCAATCTGGAAGCGTGTACATTCAGTTGATTGCAGCTTTTTTTTATTTAAAAAGTCGATTTTAAAATTAAACTTTCCCTGCAATTCTTTTAGTTTTAAGTTTCCTCTCATAACTTCGTTCTTATCTTTAATTAAGTGCGCCCCCCAAGTAATACAAGTTAAGGAAATGATTTGGGAAAGGTGGTGTTATTGCTTAGTTGAGGAGAATTTGATGAGAGTTTCTCAGACACTGATAGAAGAAAACGTTTGATTTATTTCTTGCTTGTTGGTGCATTTACTGCTTAGTTATCTCATTATTAATGAATTTAAACGTGTGTGTTTTTTAATTTTGGTAACCATTTGTTTTGTGTTCTCTGCATTTCCGCTTCTGTACAGAGAAGAAGAAGAACAAAAAAAAAACTAAACGCGCTCGTTTATACTTAAAAATCAAATGTTATGCAGGGCAGCTGCATCCGTAATACTTAAAATGGAAGTAAAATAAAATATAACAATAAACTAAATTGTTATGGTTCTCTTTCAATCCTTTTTTGAAAAATTAAAAGTGAAATGGCAATAGGTAGTTATTCAAAATGTTTCAATATTGTTATATTGTTGACAAGGGTAAATGTTTTACAAAATTATCTCTGATTATAACGCAAAAAGATCAAATTCTTAGAGGGGATAGAATGTGGATCTACAGAACAACACTAAGTACTGCTTTCTTGAATAAAGTTGAGTTTAAAATATGAAACCCCATGCTGAAATGTTGAACCACAAAATATGTACGATGTTGAAAGCATAGACCTTTCCTAAAAAGACTTTCAATGTTCGCTAATATTCTTACACTTTTTTTAGAAAATTTCAAATTTATTTATTTGACATGTTTGTTCAATGTGTGTGCAGAGATCACATATTAAAATAGCTGAAGTACCAGTTCTTCGCACGGAATGGATATTGTTAAACCAACAAATACAAATGGAAAATAGATAAATTATACTAAACATATTCTGGCTATAGATTTAATTGCCTACAAAAACTGTTTACAATATTCGTTAGGTATATTTTAGCTATACTAAAATTTTTTTTTAATGTTTGGAATGTGCATCATAATCCGCGAGTTTGCCGTATTTGTTTTCCTTGTTCCATAAAATACTTCTTCAAAATTGAGTCTAAATTAAAATCATCTACTAAAACTTTTTAGATATTCTCGCCAGGAATATTCTTACTATACTCCAATTAAATAAACAGTTGGGTTTGAAGATTCTTGACAAATATGGACGATATCGCCAATTTGGGTCCAGTTTTGGGGACTTTTTTTTATGCTAAGCTTGGTAATAAATCACCAAAAACGAAAAACCTTGGCTAGTTTTCACATTTAATCTGGAAACCCTTTAAAAGTGATTCCCCCTTTCACATTTTTCACATCACGTTTTGGCCTCTCACATCAGTTTGCTCACGAATTCTAAAACACCCTGAAAGTGATTCGTACGTATTTGTGTTAGTTACGTTTTAAAGCAAGAATTTTACGGCTGTCTCTTTTTTCCTCTGAGATATGAAGTAAAACGTGAAAAGAACGTTTCAGACCCCTATCCCCTTTTGGGTACGAATTCTGAAAAACCCTGAAAATGGTTTTTAGGTATTTCTAATAGTTACATTTTAAAGCAAGAATCTTATGTCTGTCTATTTTTTCTCTCTGAGATATGAAAGAAACGTGAAAACAACGCTTTAGACCCTAATCCCCGCTTGGGTGCGAATTCTGAAAAACCCTGAATGCGAATAATAAATATTGCTGTTAGTTACATTTTGAAGCAGGAATATTACAGCTATCTCTTTTTCCTCTTAGATATGAAGAGAAATGTGAAAAGAACGTTAAAGAACATTTTGGGCCCCTTACCGCCGTTGGGATGCGAATTCTAAAAAACCCTGAAAATGATTTCTAGGTATTGCTTTTAGTTACATTTTTAAGCGGGAATTTTACGCCGATCCCTTTTTTCCTTTGAGATATAAAGGGAAATGTGAAAAGAACGTTTTGGGCCCCTGACCACTGCTGGAGTGCAAATTCTAAAAAACATTGAAAACGATTTTTAGGTATCTGTTAGATACATTCGAAAGCAAGAATTTTATGGCTATATTTTTTTTTCCTTTGAGATATGACGGAAATGTGAAAAGAACGTTATAGAACGTTTTGGGTCCCTTACTTTTGTTTGGGTGCGAATTAGAAAAAACCCTGAAAATTTTTTTACGTATTTCTGTTAGTTACATTTTATAGCAGAAATTTTATGACTGTCTATTTTTTTCCTCTGAGATATGAAAGAAATGTGAAAAAAACGTTTAGGCCCCTTACCCCCGTTTGTGTCAGAATTCTAAAAAAATCCCGAAAATGATTTTTGTGTTGGTTACATTTTAAAGCAAGAATTTTACGGCTATCTCTTTTTTTCTGGGATATGACGGAAATGGGAAAAGAACGTTTTGGGCCCCTAACCCCCGTTTCGGTATGAATTATAAAAAAGCCTGAAAATGTTATTTAGCTATTGTTGTTAGTTACATTTTTAAGCAGGAATTTTACGCCTATTTCTGGATCCCTGGAATATATGAAGGGAAATCTGAAAAGAACGTTTTGGGATCCTTACCCCCGTTGGGGTGTGAATTCTAAAAAAAACTGAAAATTATTTATAGGTATTGCTGTTAATTACATTTTAAAGCAAGAATTTTACGGCTATCTCTTTTTCCCTCTGAGATATGAAGATAAATGTGGAAAGAACGTTAAAGAACGTTTTGGATCCCTTATCCCTGTTTGGGTGCAATTTTGAAAAACCCTGAAATTGATTTTTAGGTATTTCTGTTAGTCATGTTTTACAGCAAGAATTTTATCGCTATCTCTTTTCTCCCCTCACATATGAAGGGAAACGTGAAAAGAACGTTTTGGGCCGCCATCCCAGTGTGGATTCGAGTCTTTAAAAATCGCTTCTTAAATGACGCCTTGGGCACAAAATATAAGCTCCTAAAATTTCATGTCCGTATCTCCGGTAGATTTGCCTATGCGGTGATCGTCAGTCAGTCAGTCAGTCAGTCAGTAAGTCAGGACATCTTCCTTTATATAGAGAGATAGTGAAAAGTGCACATACTCTCTATGGACAGCAGCAGCGGCCAGCTTGCTGTGCTATAAATGTGTCCAAATGACTGTTTTCTGAGAGAGTCGAATGAATACGCTTCTACTGTACGCAGAAAGAACATGATGACAGCGATTATCCCTTCTGCAACCATTTTAAATCCCGTCACGGGTCTTTGAGAGATCCTGCAGCAACCCAACCTCACGCGCAAACGCTGGACCATTAGAGGAGCATTCTAAAACCCGTCCCGAATTGCAAAGAGTGATGCAAAAGGCAAAACCACTCTTTCAAAGCCCGTTGAAAGTGAGGAAAGCATGAACCACGTGATTTGGGGGCAAGAAGTGAAAATGGAGGCTAGACTTGTGGTTTACCGCTATAGTTGGCAAGTGGTAAGTGTAAACTGCGAGACAAATTTACGGTCAACCCTCTTGGCACAAAAACATTATCACCAAGGTTTATTGGATGTAGGTACATTGAAAAATTCTTCACTTAACGGAAAACGGAAAATAGCCCATTAGCCGCAAGTGCTTCATAGAAAACTAACGGGAGTTGTATGCGCAAGAATTATGTGCGCAAGTTCTTGCCACAAGTAAGCTGATTGAACAAATGCCTTACGTTTGGGTTGCAAAGCGCTTTCTATCCCCTACTTCTTACTCTATGGTAGACGTGTCTTCGTAAATGTGGGAGAAAACAGGTTCAAGTCATCATTCCAGTAACAGGTTCAGGTTATGAATTTGCTTTGTTCAGAAATAAAAGGCAGTTGTGATAAGGACACGTACATACAGAAATTATTTACAGAAACTTGAGCATTTTCTCCTATCGTAACGTGATCAATTTTTTTTTTTTTTTTTCAGGAGTTGGGAGGAGAAGAGCAGAAGATTTATCAAATTCAAAAGAAGAAATGCGACGTTTCTTCCAAATTTCGAAACAAATATTTTGAATCAAAAGGTTTTGAAACAAAGTTGACGGGCATGTGCCCCTGGATAGTCAACCTTACAACACTACACCTATGCCGCAGTCATACATTCACATGCATTAATTCAATAGAAAAGGATGAACATAGAAACGCGTGCATGGCGTTTATTCGATGCATTCTTTGTTTTACAACTTACTTATTTGAGTCCTGAAATAGAGAAACAGAAATCATCGAAAACAACAACAAAAATAACAAACTTTAATTATGCTTTTATAAATACACTTAAATGTTGTACTTATATTACCTTAATGAACAAATTATCAATTCATTACATTTATAATAAGATTAAAAATATCGAAACAATCAGTAAGAAATAAATAAATATACCGTTTGACAATTAACAATTCCATCGTTGAAAATCTGACGCTTAATAAATATTGCATTTATATTAAAATAAAATCTTGTTAATTTACTGCCAGAAAATTTTTAGCGTCGATAATTTAATCAGTCAGTCCTTTCTTTTTGTATGAAATTCTTGAATCGTTAGTTTTGTTTATTATGACATTTCTTATTGCTCGAAAATAATGAAATCAAATTTCTGTAATACAAATAAAAAGCAATTTTCTGTAATTTAATTAATGGAGATATACATAGATAATTGAAGCTCTGAGTGTGAATCAGTGCAGTAAATATCTCCCTGTTGGAAATAAATGTTTACAAGAGTTTATAATTTTTATGTCTCGTACTTCGTGGAAAGAAATTTTCAATGTAATCCGTTAAAAAGGGTTTTTTAAAAATTAATCATTTCTAATTTTAGTTCCTTCATTTCTTTATATTTTTCTTTTATTGAAAATATAAAATCTGACAGTAATGAACTTCTCTGGTATAATTTTAAGAAAGTGTTATAGCACGTTTTTAAATATTCCTCATTTGATATTTCAAATAATATTTTAAACTATATACATTACCTATTTATCTATTTTTAACTTTATTTAACTAAATTTTTACTTCAGTATGCTTCTTTGCATACAAATTTATAACTTTTGGATCACTTAGGACCAGACAAAATGCATGGCACTTCACTTTTCCAGTTTTTAAAAAGAAACATTAAAAGTCGTTGTGATTTTATATTCAGAGCATCCTTGTGCTCTGTTAAAATATGTCCACAGACTTTAACGTGAGAACTTTAAAGATTTTTAATGATGTTTATGTGTATTCAGAGGGTTTGAATCCCCCTTCCGAAATTTTTAGAAAAGTTTTGGGGTACTCCAACTCCAACGATATTTTGATGTTTTCTACTGAACTGCGGAGAAAAAAAAATATTCTTAAGGTTTTTTTTTTTTTTTGGGGGGGGGGGGGGTTGGTTTTTTTTTTTTTTTTTTTTTTTTTTTGCACCGAAACAGTACAGCTAATTTAAAAACATGGCGTAAAGAAAATTTCAATCCCACTTGAAATTTAAAAGTAAAAATTATGCATTTCAAAGAAAACTAAGATTATCATTATACCCTACTAACTCTTAAAGCTATGATATATGATGAAAAAAAAACCATGTTGTTGCTTTTTTTTCTAATGCCCTATGGCAACCACAGAGTTGCCAGATCCTCCATAAGGGACGGCGAAGAGCCAGGCTTTCATTAGAATGCGCCCCGGAGGGAGGAAGACCGTCTTAGTACAGGGGCGGACCAACCCCCCTTAAATGTAGCCACGAAGGAGTTTATGTGCACCAGCTCCTATTAGCGTACGCGGTCCCACAGCAGTCGAGGAGAGGGAGCTGACCCTGCCTAGCACTGTCCAAGCCGGATGTTGCTTCACTTGCCGTGCTCTTATGGGAACAGAGTTTTGCGCCCAGACCACTGTGGGACAAAAGAATCATTAAAGAGGCAATTTTGCAGCTAACTGGAATCTGAGAATTTTCGGGTTTATATCGCCCATATAGTGCAATTTCTACAACAAAGCCTTTAAACCCAAATAGGTTGCTAATGCATTTTTAAGCTTGCGGCATGAAAACTATGTCAATCTCCCTTACGATTTCTAATTCGAATTATTAAAAGTAAAAATCGAAATCTCAGATTTTTCACAACCTTACTGTATCGGATATTTAAGAAGTGTTCTGTAGGTGAAAACAACTAAACATCCGGTAGCGGAAAAATGTTCAGAATTTTAAAATTGCATACGGCCTTCTCGATGTGTTTTGAATATCGGTACAAAATTTCAAGCCTATTCGTTGAAAAGAATGTATTTGTATTCCCGGCAAAATAACAAACTTACTTTCACATTTATGTGATATATTTATGGTACTTTTGTTTGTTTATTTTTCTCTGTGTATTATACAGGATGTCCCAAAAAGGTGGTAAAGTGCTTTAATTCTTCATCTATTAGAGATAAATTGTCAATTTAAATTGAAAAAATATTTAATATAAGATTAAAAAAAAGATTAAGCTACGAAAACTCTCCTCTCATTAATTTTCAAAAAGTTATATTTTTTAAATTTGTATACAAAAAAAATCCCAATTAGTAAAATGAGCCCCATACAAAATGTCCGAATTATGTCCGAGAAAGTTTCAGAGATAGGAAGATAAATATAACGCTGACTTAAATCACTTTTCAATGGCTCTCGAATGGAAAAAATCACGTCAAATGATCGCATTTCAGGGGTTGCAGAGAATTTACGAAAGGAAAATATCTTTTTCCGCTCTAGCAATAACCGTTTACGTTCAAAATCATGTATAACCCTCTATCATCTTTTTTCAAAGATATCTCTGAGACGTTGTATGATGAAAGGCTGAAATTCGAGACATCACCTCCTGAGTAGATGGGGCATATTTGACTAAGTGGGATTTTTTTTCTACGGGGCTCGTATGCAAATTAAAAAATGTAATTTTTTTCAAATAAACAAGAGGATTGTTTTTTTACGAAGTCTTATTTCCGACCTTAATTTGAACATTTTTTAAAAATTTACACTGCTCATTTATCTCTAATAGATAAAGAATTAAAGCCCGTTATCACCTTCTTGAAACACCCTACATGTTTTATCAAAGGTACTATGCATTACAGTACGAAATTTAGTGTTTGCCTTTTATTTTAGATATCAGTACATGCCTGGTGCACTTCCATGAAATTTGTTTCTTTACGTAGGAAAATATTTCGCAACTGATGCATTTGGTAAGACCTTTCTTACATTCTGAAAAGTTACAACTAGAAAAATACTTTTACGTGTATCAAAACTCTAAAGATGCATTTGTATAAACCAAAAGGTATCATTTTCCTGTATATTACTGTTTAACCTTAGACCTTTTAGAAAAAAACAAAAATAGCATGTAATATTAGCCATTTGCATCATTATTTAGTATCCTTTTACAGATTACATTTACTGAAAATATTATTATTATCACTGTGCAAATAATTTCCTTTTGGAAGAGTAAAAAGCAATTGAATAGCAGTTACTATTTTTAATGCATGTCCAATTATGAGAAATTGCAATATGTATATGGAAAAGAAAATACTAGTTGCTCTGTGATATTTTTATTTATACTTATGAATAAATAATATGGAATTTTGCTTTCATACATTTTTAGTTAGCTAGGCTCTGGAATTCGTTTATTTGTATAAAAATAAGAAAGTATATTTAAACTAAATGTTTAAAAGTTAGAATGTGTTTTATGTCTCAAAACGTATCTCATATGATTTCAAATAAAAATCAAGAATGAGAAATTTACATTTATGATAAATAATTTTTTTTCTATGGCCTAGAGATGCTTATTTCAAAATATATATCGGTATAAAAATGCTTAGGAAATAAATTATATTAAAAGTGATCAGATTGTTATTTATTTTTATTAAAAATAGTCGGTTCTCTTTACAGTGAGCTCTCGGTTAAAGTGAAATATTTCCGTGATCCCAACTGAGCTCCTGTTTAATAAATAATATTTCAGGCTTTACTAAAGTAATTAGAAAATGACAATCTTCTTACAGTAGACTGTGTGAAATATTCTTTCAAAAGACGAAAAATATTCTCTCCAAAGACAAATGTCTTTGATTACTGCCTTAAATTTCACATATTTAACTGTCGTCTGTTGTATTCGGAGATTAATAAAATGCGTTTCTTCGTCGTTTTTGGAACACATTGGACCTCTGCAAGACCCCGATAGCAAGTTGAAAATGAAAACGTAAAATTGAACACTTCGATTTTTTTTCCCGTATTTGCGTATCGGATATTCTTGTCGATGATTAAGCGATATACGAAGTGAAACAAAATGATGATGAGGAAGAATCAGCATCTTTATCTACAGAGAGAAAATTGAAATTAAAAACACCTAGTGAAAGCGCCTGCAAAATTTTCTGTCTTTTTCCTCTTGAGTTGAAAAAACAGAAAAAAATAACATAGACTTGTTAAAAAATTTGCTTTTACACGTCTATAAAAAGAATTGATGAGCTTCCCTTAAAATTGAAAGGTAGTCAATCAACAATACCAAATTTTTTCCATACGATGTAAAAATAAAAAATAAAACTAGTACATACTACCTAAAATACCATTGGTATAATATATTATTATATGTGTATAATTAAGACTGCAAATCAAAACAAATTACGTGACTTTAATACGTAATCAAGACTATAAATTAAAATTTAAAGATATCTCTTCATAAGCTATATTATAGATTGTGACAAACCTGTACCAGTTATAAAGCATTCAGGAAAAAATTCTTAGAAATTGAATATTTTGAAAAATGTATTACACCTCGCAAAACTTTTCATTGCAATTCGACGATCAAATTTTTTTCTGAAAGTTTTATGAAAAAAGAAATGTTTTTCTTTTTATAACTGCATGTAGTATTTCTTGTGGTGAAACTGCCGGAAATTTTTAGAGTCCCTGAGGAAACTAGATTTCTTTGGTCTGTGTCCAAAGCCCTGAAGCCGGGTTTAATAATTATATTTTTTTCGAACAACGGTTTCAATTCTAAATTATAAGAAATTGCTTAGAAATATTGGGTACATCACACTAGGGTCTACGACTTTTTACTGGGTCTACGTAGGTTCTCAAAGCGGGGTTCTGTTGAATATTGAAAGGACTGTATTATTCGCACGAAGGCTCAGTCAATTTAGAAGCATTGACAGAACTTCACAAATATTTGTTAGTATTTTTGAACTGATTACCAAATGACAGAAGAAAATTAGTTTGTTAGGTTGAATCAATGAAAGGTTGTAAATTGTTTTGAAATTTATTTTTATTAGCGTCTTGAAAACTGACAATTTTTTAAATTGTGAATAGTGTATGCGATTAAAATGCATGTTTGAAATATGCATGTTTGAAAATACTGTGTGAGAATTTCGGCTATGTGAATCAAAACATTAACCCAGTAAAATTATGAGAAATAGCATATTATTTGAAAGACTTCTGCTTTTTCTGCACGGACAGAAGAATTTCACCTTGTGTGTAATGGGAAAAAATAATGACCAGTAATATATCTAACGGACAATCATTGAAAAATTAAAATGTCAAGTTGCTGAGTCATACTAACGCATGTCTGTCAGTATGTAGAACTCATTATTTAAATGTGATTGGACCAAGAATCAAATTGGCAAAGTATACTTACGACGTTATTCCACAAACAGTTTACACGTGGTTAATCCAAACACACGCGTTAAATTCATCGGTAAGATATCACACCCATCACTTTAACTCGCAGGTTTGGATTAATCCGCGTGCAAAGAGGTGAATAACACAGAGTCTTTAATAGGATCAGTTGTTGAAATAACGTCCTCGTATGAATTGAAATAATATTACTGTAGCATAAAGAATTATTTCAGCCGTAACTCCGTGCATTCACAAAACGGCTGCGTTAATAAAGTGAGAAGTATGCACAATGGGAATATAGTAGTTATTAACACATGAAGAAAAGATCAAATATGTACTTCATTTATTTATTCTAATTTAATCCTGCAGTGCATACTGTAGCCAACTGGCTACGTTTTCATTTTTCCTTAATAAAAAGAGAACTTTGTCTAAAATATGTATTTAAAATAAATATAAGACCATTAATGTTTAATTTGCAGAAAAGTACGGCAATATTATTCTTTGAGCAAACTTGCATGAATCCAGTTCTCTGAACAAATTTTTGCCCGAATGTTTGATTGCTTCTAATATTTATTACTAAATGAAAATAAATACAAAAATATTAAAAATAGTAGTATTAGGACTAAATAAACTAGAATTATGCTACATTACATTCTTGTGTTTTATGAGAGCTATAGGGTGGATGTTCAAATTTTTGAAATTGAACTTTTATCATGGGAAATTACAAGAGGACTTTTCTGGGAAATTACAAGCTGATTTTTTTAAATACTTTTCCTAGCATAAGTAAGTCTAAATGAAGTTACAATGCTATTTTCAGCCAAATTTTTAAAAACTATCCATTTTAGGGTTAATTACATTTTGATGGTGATGCTAACTGTTCACTGGAACACCACGAATTTCATGAACCTTCAAAGCAGGCATAGGTTAGTTAGGGAATATTTTTTGAAGAAAAGAGAATTCTTATAAATTACGATCAGCAGTTCGAAGAATGGAGTGAATTCAGTTTTTTTTTCTGTCATTTTTTTTCTTTTTTCTTCTGTAAATCAACAGCTGTTTTACAATTGGCAACTCTTTCGTCAATACTTCCTAACAAAAAAAAAAAAGAATCAAATACCTTTTTAAAAATTTTACTTCACCAAAAGCTAGGAGCCAACGGGGTTACTGTGCATACTGTGTATTTACAAATCAGGCGACTGTCCTGGAAAAATTATCTGAATGTTAATTTTCAATAGAGATAAATACAAAATACATAAATGTACCTCTGTTTGCGCCCTTTCGTATGCCCTCTCCTTCGTTATATTTTTTATTTCAAGACCCCATCCCCCACTCCTCTGAAAAATTAAACCCCTTCAATATTGTGCACTTTTTTCCGCTCTCACCATACATGTGCCTATCGTCATATATCAGCCTATCAATTAGTTAGTAGCATAACTTTCAGCATACTTTGTATGCAAGTTCAAAGATTTAGTCGAAACAGGAAACTACAGGTCAGTAATTGATTTTTGGTACAGTGCTTTTGCAAATGCTCTTTCTATTTTAACACGCTTTTATTAGCTTCAACTGTATGTGTGTCTGTATGTTTGTATGCTTGTATGTTTGTAACCGACTCCTTTGAACTCGATTTCGAACCACTTTAAACGGTCAGATTTAATTTAAACTTTGTAGATATATCAAGGATCGACGACAAAACAATAATTTGATAAGTTTATCCCATTATCCGGATTTTAACACGCTTTTATTTATTAGCTTCACCTGTATGTACGTTTGTATGTTTGTAACCGACTCCTTTGAACTCAAATTTGGCACACTTTAAACGGTCAGATTTAATTTATGTACATTTATGAAGAACCGGTGACAATAGAATAATTTTATAAGTCTATCTCATTATCCTGATCAGGATCGACAGGATTAAATACACTCATGTCCATAAGTTAAGGATAATGAAGTTCAGGCAAAGAAAGAGAAAGAAGCAAAACAAATTTGACTTATTTGTAAAGTCTATTTATTAAACAAAAAGTAAAGAGCAAAAAAGACGCTATATGTTTGACATAATTAATAAAAATTGGAAGTTTTACTCCCTTGACCAAATTTAAAAAAAAACCTATTTACAAAAAACAGTATAACATGGTTAGTAGGATGGTTAATACGGAGTATGTCTCCCGGACGATGCAATACAGGCCTGACAACGCCTAGGCATGCTGAGTATCAAATGATCAATCTGATCTTGGGGAATATTACACCACTCATCAAGCAATGCACTCCGAAGTTGCGGTAGACAGGTGGGAGGGGGTTGACGGGCTGCAATTCGTCGGCCAAGCATATCCCACACATGCTCTATTGGATTCAAGTCCGGTGAGTATGCTGGACAATGCATACGGGTGATATCCTCCGATTGAAGGCATTCGTCTACAATGTTTGCACGGTGAGGACGGGCATTGTCATCCATAAACACAAATTCAGCACCCATGGCGCCCGGAAACAAACGTACATGTTGTTCCAGAATGACATCCCGATAGATGTGGCCTGTCATCGTTCCACTCTGAATATGCAGGTCAGTTCTGGAACCAAGAATAATTCCTCCCCAAACGAGCCATCCTGCACCACCGTAACGGTGTCTTTCAATGGTGTTCTCTTGGTGGTAACGGGTACCTGGGGCTCTCCAGATGAATGTCCGGCGAGAATCAGACTCCAAACTAAACCTGGACTCGTCGGAAAACATCACACAAGACCACTGTTGCGGTGTCCACAATGCATGCTCTCTACTCCAGGTTAATCGCAGGCGACAGTGAGTTGCGGTAAGTGGAACACATCTGACAGGCCTACGAGCATGTAGACCAATGTGCCCTAAGCGTCTGTACACGGTCTGCCTTGAAACTGTCGTACCGGTAGCTGAAGAGAGCTGACGAGACAGGTCTGATGCTGTACTCCGTCTGTTTCTTTTGGCAGTAACTGCCAAATAGCGGTCCTCATTCGGCGTTGTAACTCGGGGGCGACCTGTGCTGTAACGTCTACTCACATTACCATCATCTTGGAATCGTTGCAATCGTTGCCAAAGCCTGGAGATGACACTCTGGGCGATTCCAAGTTCCTCGGATACTTCCAGCTGGGTACGTCCACATTCCAGTCGTCCGATAATTCTGCCACGTAAAACATCATCCAAATGCCTCCTTTGTGCCATAACTATGCGGTTTTTGCACTGAAAGGCTTTCACAGCGCTTGTGAACAATTTTACTTCTTTGCCACCGTTCCTTATATACCCCTCTCTTACACTCTCGTCATTGTGACGTACCATCCACGCCATCTGGTGGTTTCCTGTAATTTGCATATTCTTCTTCAAGATGTGTGTGATCATTCCACAGGTGAAATTTTTATTTTATAGATCAATTTCTGTGTGATTCTGAATTATCCTTAATTTATGGACATGAGTGTAATTTCCACATTTCTTATCCTGATTGAAAGTAGAACACTTCCAAAGATTACAATCTTAAGAAAACCTTTTTCACTGAGGCCGTGATCGTATGGTGGCTAGTACGTTGCGTTGTGGCCGCAATAACCCAGTTTCGAATCCTGGGCACGGCAATATTTTTATTTTTACAAAATATCGTGATCCATCACATTATGGAAGATTTGAGTACAAGAACAAGGCCCTTCTTTTAACACGTTTTTATTTGTTGATTAGAGACCTATTTTTCATTTTTAGTGAGGAAGGTAGCATTTAACTGCAGGTTGATTAATACTTTGGTCCACAGCAGGGGCGTAGAAGGAGGGGGGGCTCAGGGGGCTGCTCCCCCTCCGAAATGGGACCCTTTACTTAGCTTACAATTTGATATTTAGCTTACAATTGAACTTCAGCTTTAAATTTGATATCCAGCCCACCCCGAAATAAAATCCTGGCTATGCCACTGGTGCACAGTTAAAATAAATTATCTCACAGTTTGTACTTTCCAACTTAGTGTTCCTTAGTGTCTTATGAAACATATCGAAAATTAAAAATAAATTTTAAATACATACAGTTTAACAAAAACTAAAAAACAGGATTTTATAGCAAATGGAACTAAAAAGGGAAAAATAAAAATATAGTTTAAAAACCAAAAAACACGCTTTAGTGATAAATTGAACTAACTAAAAAGCGAAAAATAATTCTTAATATAGAAATAAATTAATGAACGAAAAATAGTATTATTGTGAAAAAAGCGTGGGGTATTCCATATATCAGTTCTTGAGAATATTCGATCGGTACGACTAGTACAAAAATGATACAAAAAGTATAGCACAAAGCGCCCCACGCTTTTTTCACAATAATACTATTTTTCATTCATTAATTTATTTCTATATTAAGAATTATTTTTCGCGTTTTAGTTAGTTCAATTTATCACTAAAGCCTGTTTTTTGGTTTTTTAAACTATATTTTTATTTCTTTTCTTTTTCTAATCACAAAAGCAGTGGCGGATTAATCCGAGTTTGTCAGGGGAGGAGGGGGTGCTAGTTTCTCAGTGGGTGTGGTTAGTTAGAAGATTGACATATACATCCATTTTATAGAAGTGAAATCGGAATTTTTACACTATACATTATTTTCTTTTTTTCGAGGGCGGTCAGCCCTTCCCCCTTTTAACCCCCCTTGCCTGAAAGAAAGAGATAAGGAAAGCACTTTCAGATATTTTATAGCCTTGGATTCCTCTAGAATACATAAGGGGAGAAAGGAGAGGGGTTCATCCTTCACATATGATGACACCATGTCTGTCCAGTCCCGGGCCAATCAGTTCTGGGTTTTCGCTTTACTTTGAGCGTTTGAATACACAATAAATCGAATTTGTTCTTCTTGTGTCTTCCAGAAAACGCTGGACAAACTAAAAACAATTTTTCGCCCTATGTGCATAGTGGCCAAGCTATCAAGCCAATTGTTGTGGACATAAGAAATTTTTTTTATTGGTAAGTAAATCTATTGAAATATTTATCTTTATTATTGTGTTAAATAGTTTACTAAATGTCGCCATAAACAAAAGCTAAAATTCTTGCATTTTTATTACAACAGAAATATTTTTTAAAAAAGGGAAATGGTTAGAGATTGTTTTGGAAGGAGGAGGAGTTTATAAACAGGGCGAAAAATATCATGAACTTAAACATTAATATTAAATATTTATTTTAATTAATTAAATGAAATGCACAAAATATTTTAAAAGCCTTTTAAATTTTACATGAAACAAAAATTAATTCTAAAATTATTATTATTATTATCCCGTTTCAGCCAAAACATTTATCAGGAAAAATAAAAGCTATGCTAAGAAATAAAAAAACAATAAAAAAGTTTCTTTTTCCTTTTCTCTGAGGCTGTTCTTTTAAGAAATTATGCTACTACTGAAT
This sequence comes from Cheiracanthium punctorium, assembly GCA_038373885.1. Taxonomy (NCBI): domain Eukaryota; kingdom Metazoa; phylum Arthropoda; class Arachnida; order Araneae; family Cheiracanthiidae; genus Cheiracanthium; species Cheiracanthium punctorium. The sequence goes on along the minus strand of JAWZYV010012683.1, from coordinate 221,535 downwards.
TCTTTTTTTAAACAATCCAACTGCATGAGAAGTAAAAAACTTCAGAATCTGTCCTCATAACCGTTAACTATGCATTCTTAGAAATGTTAAACTTACAAGATAGATGTTATCAATTCAATCACATGAGATAGATCAGTTTAAATCCATGCTGGATGTACATTTAGCAGGGGATTGTGGTTTCGTTTTCGTCTATAAACAGGGGTGGCCTGCTGGGGTTAGCACCGCGCTGAAGGGCGGCCATTTCGAAAGATTTTTCTTTGGAAATCTGAAAAAAGAGAGAGAGAGAGAGAGAATCTGTAAAAAAAAGAGAACTGAAGGTACTTTGAGTTTTGTTTAAGTACCAGAAGGGTGGAAAAAGGGATACCTGCTCCGCCTCTATTAAAGGAATTATCAAAGGAACCATATGTGAAGATAAGTACTTCATTATCTGGTACTTCATTATCTTGGATTGTGCCAATACCTTTCTGTAATAACACTTGAGTTAGTTCTTTCTTGGATCAGGGTTCCAGTGAGTTCAAAAGGATCTTGACATTATCAGGTGGCTTGATGGACAGGAGAGGCCCTTGAAGAATGTCCAGAGACTCCTGAATGTCCCTGAATGTCCAGAGAGTCCCGAAAGTCCCTGAATGTCCAGAGAGGGAGATCAAGAAGGATCTCCCTTCTGATATCGCTGTCAAAGTGAAGTGTGCATGATCTGTGAAGTTTTTCCAATCCCGTCCAAACACTGAAAGAAGAGTAATGTTTATCATATGGAATAAAATTCGTGAATTGCGAACTCCAACAAATATCGAGTTAAATATAAGATGTCCACATGGCAGAGCCTATTGGTAACAAATTAGCGTAACATACTAAATTTTAAAGACATTTGCACCAGGCATGAGAGAGCTCGCACTTTTCCGCCTGGAAGTAGAAACATTTCCTAGTTATAGAAAAGGGGACAATTTGTATCACCGAAATATTTGCGCTGTTCATTTTATTGCATGCGTTCTGTTATTTACAAAATTCTTTATTACTTTAAAACTGCAATCACAGTATTTCTCTTTTAAAGCTCCACTTTTTTTTTTATTTTCCTTTCCAAACACATCCGTTACAAAGAAAATTTTCATTGATCTATTTTAGCGTTTTCATTTTCCCCCGCCGTTTGTCGGAATGTTACATTCGAGATAAATTTACCGTATAGTTATATATAACTTTTTGAAGTAACGTATCCGTAGTCTCTGCTTATGCAAATTCCATGCATCAGTGCATCAATGCGTGCATCAGTGTGCAGTAGGAAAAGGCTTTGCGTAGGGGGGAAGAACGCTAGGAAAATTATTACATTTAAAATATCATGCGTAAATAATGTATTCAAAAAAGAGTGGAAAGTATGCGAATATTTATAGAACGACATTTTGTTATAAAACGCAAGGCTATTTCTTTTGTTTCGTTATGCTCTACAAATATATTGCTGAGAATTTTATAATTTAGCTGCGCTGCTGGCAGTCAAATAAAAGTAATTTATAGAAATATGTATTTAATACAGTTTTGATAAACAAAAAAATTAAACATGCGAAATTGTTTTTCTTAATTTCAGTAATTAAAGCAGATACTTTTTGTGCACTTTTAGTTTAAACTCAGTTTAACATTTCAAAAATGTTTTTATGGGACTTACATAAACCAGAATAAGTGTGTGTGTGTGTGTGTGTGTGTGTGTGTGTGTGTGTGTGTGTGTGCGTGTGTGCGTGTGTGCGTGCGTGCGTGCGTGCGTGCGAGTGTGCGTGTGCGAGTGTGCGTGTGTGTGCGTGTGCGTGCGTGCGTGCGTGCGTGCGTGCGTGCGTGCGTGCGTGCGTGCGTGCGTGCGTGTGTGCGTGTGTGCGTGTGTGTGTGTGTGTGTGTGTGTGTGTGTGTGTGTGTGTGTGTGTGTGTGTGTGTGTGTGTGTGTGTGTGTGTGTGTGTGTGTGTAGGATGTCCCAAAATCATCGATTTCTGCTTTTATTCCTTAAATATTGATGACAGACACATATAAAAATTTAAATTTTTATAGACATCCCGTACAAAATAACTCTCACTAGTAAAATGGGTCCCATACACAAAGATGGTGATGTAGAAAATTTAAGCGTTTTATCCTGAAAAAGTATCAGCGATATGAAGATAAATGAATGCTGATTTAAACCAATTTTTGATGAATTAAACTGAAGTGAAAAACATTGCTTCGCATGATAGCATTTAAGGGGTTGTACACAAGTAACGAAAGAAGAGAATGATTGGATAAATACATACTTTAGGTATTGTAGGTTTTTTTAGCCCCTCTCGAAGTTTGTTTAATCATATCTCTGAGACTTTTTTTTAAGATGAAAGGCTGAAATTATCTACATCACCTCATTAGCGTACAGGGCACTCTTTACTGATGCGGATTTTTTTTAGGTGCTGTTAAAATATATAATTTTTATATTTATTGGAATTTAATACCTTGAAAGTTTATTCGATTTTATATAATTCTCTACTTTCTAACCTAACATTTTATTTTATTAATTATGTCTATCATCAATATTTAAGGAATAAAAGACGGAGTCAATGTAAAGTAATTAAAAAACTTTGTAAAATCTTCTTATGTGTGTATTTTACAAAGTTTTTTAATTACTTTATCGTTTAACACCAGTATTTTGAGTGTTTTTTCACGGAGTCAATGTGTTTGGGTTACCCTGTATACATTAAAAAGTGGAAGTATAACAAACATTAATCCCCAAATGCCTTGGTAGAATAGCTATAAATCTGCTTTCCCTGTTCATTTCATTGCTTTCATGCTTATTTGCTCACTGTTTCCCTATTTTATCAAGATTTCATTTGTTTTTCACAAATTCCTCTGATATATTCATCCCTGTTTCCCATGAGATTCACTGCGCCAATATTCTGAGTTAAGGACGTTGGGAAGTTGTACTTTTAAAGATGTAGAACTTGTGTCCTTTTTAGAAGTATAATTGTAACCTGTTGTGTGAAGTCACAAAAGTGCGAGTTCACAAAAGTTCTTTTAATTGTGTCTAAATGCGTTTAGTGTAATTGTTTTTAGTTATGTTTTAATAAAGAGTATTGTTTAAATGTGGGTGTCTCATCATTGAGTGAAGGTCTGGAGTTACTGCAGAAGTTATTTAAGTTTCTTATAATTTAAAAGTGCATATATTATTTCTAGATCTTTCCTTGCTTGTATCTATAAAAACATATTTTAATTAAATTACATTTTACGTGTTTCTTTGTTTTTTTTAAAGGTCAATTTTATGCTTTTCAGAAAACCTAATAATCTATCTTTTAGATCAAATTTTCAAAAAAAAAGTATTCTGTTACTAAATAATTGAAAATATATCTTATTAAAACTGAAAATCTCAATTACTTTAAATGTATTTAATATTTGCTAGCTAACATGCTATGAAATTGCGTCTTTATAATATTCCTCATACTTTCATTTCTAGTTGTTTTTCTTAAATATGTTTCGTAAAAAATTTTTTGAAAGAAATTTCTTTCCGCTTAAATTTTGTGTCGTGGCAAAGCTAATAACTATGAAAATATGATGAATGCGTTAAATGAGATTCATATGAGCACGGGGTACTGAAAATATAGATAGAAATTATACCTTCTCAATGTAATGTGATGAAAACAGATTGAAATTCTGAAAAAGAAAAAAAGATTGCAAAATAAACTGGGCATTGAATCTACCTGCTGAAAATACCTTTTTCGCTGTGCGGTATTCTTTCTTTCCGTTTTGAATTCCGTCATTATTTTAAACACTCGAAATTCAATAACTATTGACATTTATGTGGAATTTCTTAATAAATTTACATAGTTTTGGCAGAATTTTGTCTGTTTTTATTTCTCATACTTTTTCTCCTTGGCTCTAGCTGTTTCTATTTTTATTTTTGTCGGTTAATTTTTCTCGGTTGGCAACGATTTCTAGTCTTGTCAGTTCTTCCTCCTCCATGTTTGGTTGGCATTCGTGCTGTTTTTTTCTTATAGCTATGGTCGAACCCCCAGGTCACGTAAAGCGACTTCTTTTGTCAGGTGACCTGCAGAAACCTAGCTATTTTTGTTTTTCTTTAAATTGAAATGTGAGTACGGTGGTACTTGATAATGGAGTACTCGATTTCAATTTTATTATCCATCTCCACTTCATTGCATGGGATCGAACAATAAGGCTTATGCCCATGTGATCTTGCTTGGCTTGTCCCTCCTACTTCTCTGTGGCTTTAACAGCTCTGTTTTACAAAATTTCTTGCCTCTGGATTGTCAATTTTATACTTCATGTTTTCAGTTTTTCAGTACCTTTTGTCATCATGTGCTACTACTAAATGTTTTACTAGGGATTCCATCATACGTAAGTTTAGCTATTTTATATTATATATATATATATATATATATATATATATATATAAACTCGTCTGTTCGAGCCTCGTCAGGAGGAGACCCCCCTGAACCCCCCTAATTTTTTACTTTCATTATTGCCATATTAAAACGATATTAATTGACTATGTCATTTTATCTCTCACCTTTCGTGCATTTCGCCAGGTAACCCAATGTTGAAATTTTTATGATTGTAACCTATTTATAGAAAAATACATGCGATGCATATTCTAGAGCTTACGAAATATTGTAACAATAGATTAAAGCTGTTGTGAACTAATAGTATTTAAATATAAGTAAAAATACATGTGATGCATATTCTGCAGCCTATGAAATATTGTAACAATAGATTAAAGCTATTGTGAACTAATAGTATTGAAATATAAATGCAACCCTACGGAGCTTATAGAAATCGGTGGTTTACGTAACACATACTAGCATTTTATTTTATCTACACTTTGTTGCCACATTCTCATATAACATTTACTAAATGGATGGAATTTTTAAACAATCATTTTATCAAATAAATGCAACCTTACGGAGCTCATAGAAATCGGTGGTTTACGTAACACATACTAACATTTTCAGCGCACATTTATTCTTACTTTTATGTCGCATTTTCATAACGCATTTTCGTGTGTCACATTTTTATGTCACATTTTCAATAAAGGGGTGAGAGATAAAATGACATAATCGTTGATAAATGATTCGGTCCTTAGGAAGCTGCCATAAAATACGTAGCATTTTTGTCAGTAAATTTTGTAACAATACCTGACAACCCCTCCCCCTTCCCCATCTTCATAACGTAAAAACCTTAATCATCATTTTTAAGAATGCCTTATCCAATCTTAACTCGCAAAATGCTTTTATACTGGGAGTTTTTCTTATTGAAATTTCTATGAGGAAGCCAACCCTGTATCTTTGGCAGTGTTGAAGAATATCAGCAAGCGCCCATAGACACAAACACCCATGAACGATTCCATTGGCAAAATAGGGGTGTGGATACAAACAGATTGAATGTTTGCAAGTTAAGAAACAGTTTCGGAATCAAAGAGAAACGATAGGCACAAACAAGCAATTTTGTTGTCGACAAAAGGAAATAAACAATGATGGTTCAATATTTATTTTTTTTTTCGCCCCCTTAGATCTTATCCCAGCTCAAGTAGCTTTGCGCATCTTTCTGCCCATACCCCCTTCTTCGTTTGAATTCGTCCTCCCTGGCTGGACACGCTTAACGTGGGGAACAGTAGTCGACGTTTTGTCTTTGTTACATTGATTTGCTTATTAGATATCTTCGCAAGGAATTCTTCTGGAGTCTCGGATTTAGGTTTTTGTGGTGTCTTGCGGATAAATATGCTGCAACGGTAGAAAATTTCCGACCAATACACAAGCTAAAGAAGTCGCTTGAAAAATTGGAAATTCATTATAACACGAGTGTGAAGTAGCTGCGTCTTTGATCCCTTGATAACCTCCCTGCCATAAACTGTCACACTTGGTTCATGGACTGCTCCTTAGATAAATTATGCATGAAATTAAGGCTATTTTAATAAAACATAAGTAAAGAGTTCTCTTTCCGAGGCCCTTAACCATCAACCATTCGACTATTAAGAGCCGAAGTACTGATCACTTTATTATGGAGACACCTAACAGGTTGACCAGCATTGCTTCCTATGAAAGGACGGATGAGATGACACCGAAGTTTATGCTGGGAATCAAACCCGGACCCGTGACGTGACAGAATGGTTCTCTAGCCCCTACACAACTCGCGTGGCTACATTATTAGATATATATATTCTTCTAAATGCTACTTGCATTATCAAACTTTTTTTGAGGCCCCACCATGTCCGGATTGCATAAGGTACTGAGCGTAATAGACGGCTGAAGTGTGAAGGCCTCGCGTTCTGGCCTATCGAGAGGCTGTGGATCTAACGTAAGGGAGTTTTGGTTGGTTTTCTGCAGATGTAGCGTGAATACGCGTTAGAATACTTTAAAAGTCTTCCGACAAGGCACGCAGTAACCTTAGGCAGATGTTTTTCGTACAGGTTTGCCATAACACAAAACAAAGAAACAAACTTTATTTGAACTATTTAAAGATGTAGGGCTATTGAAGTGAAAACTGCAGACTAGGCAATGAACTTTGCGTCTCTTCTGCTGGGAATTTTGAAGAGCTATCTCCTGAACCTAAAATGTTTTCATGAAAAGGTGATGAAATATATTTTTAAAAAGCTAAGAATGTTTTATAAAGTAAATTAATTTCTGTGATTACAGTAGTTTCCTTAACTTATTCCAGTACTGCACAATTTTTCGTTGGAACCAACGCATTCTAATATTTTCACCGTATATCTCGGCAGTACCTAATTATTTATGAATTTATCTATATTTTTCACGAACAATAAATTTGTTTGCCCCATGATTCTAAATAAAGGCAAAGGAATAAGAAATTCTGTATAACTTTCTAAATATATGTTTGTTTGTTTGTTTTTATTTTAATATAACGGGGGGGTTTTAGAAATTAATTTTGTACTTTTATCGAGCAGTTCGGAAATCTACTGAAAACTACAGAAGGTGATTGAAATTATAGATTTTCAAAAGATCAGAATTGATATTGATAAAAAGAATTTATTATTTTTTAAAGGTGTGAAGAATAGATACATTTTTTAGTAAAAGAAAAATTAGGGGTTTTAATCGAAAAAAAAAGAGATGGCTGACTACTACTCTGAAGAAAGGTCATTCCTATTAAGTAAATGTGAATTTACAGAATTGATCCTAGGTTAAAAAGGGAACAAAGCTATTCTGCCATTTATGGAGTTAAGTAAGATGGAATCCTAAGCTTTAACAATAGATTTCAAATGCCGTTACTATATGTTTTTGAAATAATTATAAGAAAACTCTTCCAGGCTGAATGAATTATAGGCGAGATGTTCAGTCCGTGTTGTTTTGAAAATCTCGCATCATTCAAAAAGCTTCACAGTTCCACGTTTATCCATGGATCTGTTTTTATCAATGAAACATTGGACTAGTTGCTGATCCCGGACCCCATAGGAATTAAATCTTATGCAACTCAAACTTTTTGAAATATGATACACATAGAAAATCCTGATACTTGGAACTAATATATGGGACAGAAATTTACACAGGTTGTTAATCGTAAAAATGATGTGTTTCATCCCAATGACACGATCCCATACCCAATTTTAATTTTCTGTCTAAAGTTGCTGGTGTGTTACTACACTGAACTTTGTGAAAACGCTAAGTGAAAATGCACACATGTTTGAGGAGAACTGCAACACCCCTGCTTGTCGGCTATGACAAGTTCAGACCCTCCTCCCCAGCATGAAAATTTTTTTCCACCAGATGTCGCCCTCGGAATGATGAACTTGGGTTTCCAAAGGGATATAACCTTAAGGATTCCACTGATATGACATTCATTTCTAAGAGTACTATAAATCAGTATCTTGCTCAGTTTCCAGCCAATAAAAGTTGGCTGGTTGCTTGATTGAAGTTTTATGTCAAAAGATCCAGGTAGGATATCCTGAGCCAGACGACAGGTAGAACATCAAAGCAAATCAAGCCAACACAGATTGTTCTGACAACAGAGGATCATGAAAATTACGGGAAGATGGCGAAGGTTTTGAATAAACAAAGCCAATGTATTGTTAATTGATCTCTGCTTTATAATAACTTAATAAATAAAAACCATATTGATTTGATAAGTAATTGCTTTTACAAAAAAAGAAGAAAATTCAGTAATCAACTAAGATAAAGTATAAATTTCTTATTACGTACATTTTCAGAATTTCTTATTAAATGTCTTTTTGACCAGAATTTTTTTAATTTTCTCTTAACATATTTCCTCCCTTTAAAATTAAGCTTAAGCACTTCTATCATATCTTTGAGGGAAAAAGTTTTAATTCATAGCCAAGCAATTTTCTAAAGAAGCTGCTGTGCAAATATTAACCGAAGGCAAATATATTGAACAAGTTGTCAGTAAGACGCGTGTATTAAAGTCAACATTTTCTATTTAGAGTGAAAATAAGTTACTTTGTATTTGAATTCCTCGAAGAGGAGTAGTTTGTTACAAAATATATCATCTGTAACCCAGTGTTCGATTCAAAACGGAAATACTGTTTTAAATGCTTCATTGAAAATATATGAGGCAAAGGATATGTTAAAGTGAATATGAATTACCTTGGTGGTTTATTAAATTGGGACGATATTTCATGCTGTGTCAAAACTAATCGAAAACGAATTTGACTAAATATTCCTGTAGTCTTATGAACCATTAGCTTTCAGGTTTATGCAAACAGTAGCACAAGTAAAAACTGAATTAGTTCACGATATATCTTTACTGTTTAAATATTGATGTAGGTCATCTCCACATATTACTGTCATCGATGCAAAAGAAATTTTGAGGAAAGAAAATGATAAAAGTCGCTGAAATAGAAACAAAGAAATACACAGTATTCGTTACTTTTATAGCCGTTACAATGAAAAATGAATAACTCGTAATTTGTTTTATTTTTATGATGCATAATATAAAGAATGTAAACTCCCTTTTCTTACAGAAGTTTTAAACTTTATTGTAGCAAAATGTTTTTTTGTTTCAGTAAGAAATTCTATTTTGTTAATGCAAATTAGAAGAACTTTATTTAAATAATCAAATGCCTATTTTTATTTTGTACGGATTAACTTTAACTGTTGTAATCAGATCAAAATAATTTATAAAATTATCTTAACATTTACTTTATTCGGCCAAGCTTTCTTTTGTTTGTTTACTCTGCATTTTCATGATATTGATGCATTTCTTTCAGCAATATAATTTTTAAGTGCGATGCTTCGTTTAGAAGTGCAAAAATTTATTTTCTAGTAAAAATTAGAAACAAATTTTCTTTAGTTGTCAATTTAAGATAATTTCATTAATTTATATTGTTTTACTGGTTAATACAGGCCATACCAACTCCATATTTTAAAGTAACCGTCACATTTATCCATAATTAGCTACAATTACTTATGTAGTATTATTCATGTCGTCATTATTATTACTGTTTAAATTTCATCCTAATTCTATGATTTCTCTGTTTATTGTCCGCTTCGTATTTATCATTTTTGGATTTGGCAACAATATGATTTTTTTTTCTTGAATTGACGTCACTTCCCCGGTTCTCCTGTTGATCCAGCTCGTTTTTTTTTTCAATTGCGCCCTAGTGATGAGAAAAGTTGCTCTTTTGCAAAGCGTCACTGGTGGTTTGTAACTGGTGGCACTTAAGAAACGTTGAAGCAACTCCAAATATTCCATTTCCTTTATTTGCAGCATCATGACAGATACTGATTTATATTCTTTCCTTAACCAACTTAATAAACCTTTCAGTTATCCCATATCATCTACTAAGAAAATGTGAATTGAACATTTTAAGGCGTAACACAATGATGCCACCACCACACACTGAACTCGGAACTATCGATACCATAAAAAAGGAAAAGCTATTCAAAATTATAGTGTCTGGGAATACAAAACGAGCAAACTAATAATGCCGAACTGATGTTTTTCAATAACGACTGCAAAATGGGTCATTTATTTCAGCCGAGTTTTATAGTAATCTTCTCAACATCCTTTTACTTGCATAGTTGCCAACTTTCCTCATAAAATCGGGCGATTTTTCACCATGATTTTTAAACAGATTTATTTTTAATTAAAAATTTGCACTTATTTTAAGCATAGGTCGCTAAGTAAAAATTAGTGATGGAAAATCTCCCGGTAAAATCGGGAAAGTTGGCAACTATGTAGTTGCTATGGCGCGTTCGCTCAACAACAGAGCCCCGATCTGTTGCAACATATAGAATCAGAGAGATTCTAGAAGGCGAATAAATCAGTCGATGAGTCAATCTCGAAAAACCTTGGGAAACTGGACTAAGACATGGAAAAATGCTATTCAAAATTATAGTATCTGGAAATACAAAACGAGCAAGCTAATGATGCAGAACTGATGTTTTTCAAAAACGACTGCAAAATGGCTGTTTTAATTTCAGCCGAGTTTTATAGTAATCTTCTCAACATCCTTCTATTTTCTATGGCGCGTTCGCTCAGCAACAGCGTCCCATATCAGTTGCAACGTATAGAATCAGAGAAATTTTAGAAGACGAATAAATCAATCGACGAGTCAATCTCGAAACACTGTGAGAAACTGTGTAAGACAGTTTGTAGACTGTGGAAGACTGTGTAAGACATGAAAACATCGATCACCGAATTTAGCCTTCATGTTTACTCAAAAGAAAAAAACGGATTAAAAAAATAATTTGTTAATGAACTAATTAATTAATAAAAATAATAGATAAATTTATAAATTAATATTTTGATCAGTTCTGGGATCAAACATTCGGGAATAACCAAGTTAACATCAAAATTAGTTGCGGTAGTATTGTTTGTATAGTGTTAATGCATATAATACTTGTGTTTTGATAATAATTAGCACGTTTTTATCATAAAAAGAATCGTTTGAAAATATTGCTCATTTAATTCAACACAAATAACCGTGTCACACAGTTAGTTTATTTTTTAATATTATTTGGCTGTGTACGGATTTATTAATACAAGATGTACGCCCGAAGGTAATATATTTCTTTTGTATGATTATGTTCATTAGAAAATGGTATTTTTCAAAAAATAAAATGAAATAAAAATAGAAATAAACAAAAAGTAATAAATAACTATTAATTTTCCATTAATAGAAATATTAAATTTTCCATTCTTGCTCATCCATGATTCACCCAGAAATTAAAAAATATATATATCCACGAGAAAATAGGAATATACGTTTTGGAAAACATTAAAAAGAAATAGACTGAAAAAAGTTAATTTGTAAAACTGTTTCAATAATTATCATCAATTAATTAGAAATTTGATATTCATTCCTGAAAAAAAGTTTCCTTGAATAGCTGTTTTAATATTGAACATTCTTTTACTTTACTTGAAAGTGCTAAATTAATATTTCCCCAAAATAAACGGCAAAAAAAACAAAAGTCATGGAATGAAATTTCAAGCTTTTGTGTAATGCAATAATAAACTAAATCAGAAAACGGTTTTCAGTTACACACCAATTAACTGTCTTTGAAAATAACAATTGTGGAGAAACAAAGATGTTATAACTTTTTAATTTGGGAGTTTCAGTAAAAATTTTAATGAACATGCAAATCCTAAAATAGATTTAATGCGAACAATAAAATGGGATTTTTTCTACATTTAGCTTGTGTTATGAAAGTGTTTTTAAATGTTTCTCAGAATTTTAAATTAAAATGTAATTGTTTTATGCATGTTCTTTGCAAAGTAAGCAATCAAGAAATGAAAAGATTTAAGTACTAAGCACTGTAAATATCAAACGCATCATGTATCAAAGCCCTGCATTGCCTGTTGTTAATTTGTTAGTTACAAATATTTGTAGGATGTCATCACGGTCTTTCAAAGCCACAATTAAAATAGAAATTTTATTTAGTTCCAAGAATCACTGCGAAATATTTTGATTGCGGAATAAAATTAATTTTTAGAACGAAAGAATTGTACTTGGTTTCATAGCACAATGATATTTTTAGTACTTCCTAGAAAAGTTCAAAAGTGTTTATGATTTTTATTTTTCTGCCTGTCTGCTCTCACTGCCTTAAGAGATTATAAAAGTTTTTTATTTTTTATTTTGTCGAAAAATTATGAGATTTTGCATATGTATGCATTGAAGCATAATAATATTAATTACTTGAAAGAAAAAAAAAAGATAAAATATTAACTATATTTTTAAATTTGAAATTTGAAAAAAAATTAATTTCTAAAAATATCCCTTGCGCGTCAATTTTTAATATTTTCTTTTAATTTTACCTTGTTATTATTCAAAAAAATATTCCGAATATATTTTCTTGTTACTTTAGAGATTTGTTGAAAAGTAAAATTATAGGGAATGTTTTTATGCGTTAATGCTGAATTTTCACAAAAAATTTCATGTTTTCATGAACTTATATTGAATTTTTACAATCTGAATGACCACTAAAATTGAAACGGATAAGAATTTTTTTATCTCTGTAACAAGTCTCCATTATAAATTTTAAAAGATTTCTTCAAAAATCCTGTCGCAAAGGACATTTTAAAGACACAGAACTGCGAAAACTATTCATTTCACACAAATTCATTTTTCCGGCAATTTAAAGGGCATTTTATGAGATGCTTTTATTATTTAAACGCTTTTAACTCTTTTACTGCTTAAGTTAGAGACGTGCCGTTTTTTTTTGTTTCACATAGAATAAAAATCATAAAATAGTACTACAAAAAAAAATGTTCTTGATTTTTTGGCCGATTTTTGGTAATATTACATCCCACCATCCCCTTAAATTCTAAAAATTCCTGTATTTATTTCCTGTATAGGATTCTAACAAATACATATATTTTATTTGCTATGTACGAATGCGGCTCAAAAGTAGTGTAACAAGTTCTTTAACTAAGTTTTATTCACGAAATCCAAGCTGTGCACAGAAACTAAGGTATTTGATACGGATAAATTTTTCAGCCTTCTTCGGCATCCAGACATCTTCCCCCATGTATGTTCATCTGTCGAAAAATGCGTTGAAGAAATCTGGTCTCTGGTCGATGAGCCACCTAACGATCGGCGTCCTGAATTGCGGCATTGGCTTGGAAATGCCGCCCTTCCAGGCGCTTCTTCAACGGACCGAAGAGATGAAAATCACTTGGTGCGAGATCTGGGCTGTAGAGAGGGTGCTACAGCACGTACTCTCAGAGTCGCTGTAGCCAGCCACGTGCAACCGAGGCGTTATCCGGGCGGGTGTGGTCTAGCCACACGATAACACTTACATAAGTTGACGATGAATTTCTACTCACAATGATGATGTATTTCTGCACGCTTAAACCAAACGCGCAAAATTCGATCAGTCGGAGCGATTTTTGGCCCACTTTTCAAAAGTGCGCTTCTTCTTTAGGAGCGTTTTTCGATCACAAGAGCGGAGCGAAATATAACAATAAGCGAGTAGGGGAATTCTCAGAAAAAAGACTACTTAAGAGCACTTTTGCGGAAATACCGGTAGGTTTCCATGGAAAGAGATCGCTCCGCAAAGTATCTTTTTTTTTTTCGTTCTTTGGGTTTAAGCGTGTGCCAAGTCTTTACTGGTGAATTTCTGCCAAGTTACCGGGAGGTTTTCTTTAACCACAAAAATCGCATTGCACTTTCAGTTCAATATAGTCATGACTGATGTAATGACGTACGAGGTCTTTGATGCAGATCATCACATCTTTTTAATTAGAAGCACTTTTAATTAATCTTTTTAATTAAAAGTGCTTCTAATTTCAGCACTTTTTCCGTTTTTAATCCCAATCCTTCATGTTATTCTTCTATTTCGTTCTGTTCAGGAATATTATTATTCGATTTTTACGGTTAAACCATTACAGTGCCTCGATCTATCGTTTTTCAAGGGGTGCGTAGAAAAAAACGATGCATGCGGGAAAACGATGAATGCGGGTTAAAGTCAAAACACGAAGAAAATAATGTTTATGAACGCACACGATGTATACAGTTTACCAAAAACACTAAATTTGTAACCAAACCGAGAAAGAAACAAATTGGAGTTATAGAAAATAAAGTGATATTTATTTCTTAAAAAATCAGTAATTTTACACTGGTTTTTTCCTTAATTTTTTTAATTAAACGAAAATTTTAAAGATTTACAATATTTTTCTTGTAAATCTTAACTCTTATAATCCTAACTCTTAAAATCTAAACTCTTGTAAACTTTCTTTAAAATTTCCGTGTTTTCATGTTTGTACATAAAAGTTCATAAAAATTTCAAATGCTGTAATTGCGTCCGATAAACTTGGCACTAGTGTAGGCTGAGTCTCATCAGCATGAACATTATTCTCCGCTTCTTCGGTTTAATTACTTTTATTTTTTGCATCACCACACATTTCTTCCATTCTTAAGATACGTCGCTACATCTATATCGAAGGAAATATAATCACTCAATTTCACACCAAATTCTCTGCTTTATGTAACAATTCTTCATCTACACCATCATCAACCCAAGAAATCATACCAGAAAATATTTAAGTTTGTATGCCATATGGATCCATCTGAATTTCGATTTCACTTCGGTCAGGAGAAATATTTTTTACAACGATGAAAGCGGGAAAAGGATTTTTTGACGAACGATGAATGCGGGTTTCGTTGACGTTATTTAAATACAACTTGTGCAGGGACCGTAGAAATAAAACGATCAATACGGGAAAACGATGAATGCGGGAACGATAGATCGGGGGTTCCACTGTAATTCATTCTTCGGTTGGCGCCTGCATAACGTATTTGTTTTGCTGTTGTTCATATCCTGATAGTTTTTCCTCGGGTTTGAATAAAAGTGCTAGGGTAGCTTTCTCTCTCCATAACCATTCGCTGTCGGCGAGTCTGAATTTAAAAATCATTACAATTATCCTGCTTCTTGACCTCCTGCCTAACTTGGCTTACGGTGTTTTCATGCTTGTCTCGTCACTTCGTGCTTAATTTTTATTGCCTGTTCAGTGGCGGCTTGTGACTTATTTAAATAGAGGTTCAGAAAACAAATTTCGAAAATTAAATATGCAGATACGACGCACCTAACAAATTAAAATATATATGCGTTTCCAGCGGTTAAAGGAAAACAATGCACGCAACTGAAAGAAAATAAGTAATATTTTCTCTTGCATTTCGTCCCGAAGATATGTTTTAGCAAAGGTGTCGTCTTGATTCATTTTATTTCATTTTTTTTTAAGGATAATATTGTAAATTGCCATTCCTTTAGCTCCGAAACACTTCTTTTACTCCCTTCTTAATTATTGACACTATTTTGTAAGAAAATAGTGAAAAATGATAGAAATAAGGAAAGTAATGAGAAAATAAAATAAAAATTGATAACTAACCGGACGTAACAAACCAAGGGAAAATCCGGAGGAGATACTCCCCCCAAAAAATGGCCCTTGTGCACATTAAAAATGTGCGAACGTAATGGTATCAGCAACGCCGTACATCTTCTCAACTGTTTCCGCTTCTGTTCTCAGAGAGCGGTTCGGAAGGGAATTTTTCCGTTCGCACATGCAATCGATTAAAGACTAAGCTGTAGTAGCATACTGAGCGTTAGTTTGTGCGTTAGCTATACAGTGCGTTCGCTATGATAAGCGTATTTAATAATAGTGGGGGTGGGGAGAGTAAAACTCATGTTTTAAATTCACAAAAATTTAGAAGTGTACTTAATATTTTTTATTTAATTTGTTAATGTGCTTATTCTTTAATTCTTCCTTTGGGAGTTCACGTGTTCATGTGCTCAAATGGAGGAGCGGCCACTGCCTGTAAATTCATTTTTCGCTACGCTACCAGTTACCGTTCAGTTGTCTTTAATTACTTTAAATGAGCTAGTTAAACCCCACGCTGTTTGTTTTTTTGAGGGCCAAGTTCCAAAAATAATTGCATACACAGTGAAAAACATTGTTAAGATCTCTGATTATCTGACAAAAGTTTGACATTTTTTTTTTTTTTAATTCACCCTCAACTATACCATAAGGTCACACGATGAACTTTCAATTCTGACTTTTGTACTTAACTTCCTCCCTACCTTTCTCTTTATTTTATATAATCTCAAGCATCATTTTCCTTCATTATTTATTGTATCATTATAATGTTTAAGAGTGGTTTTTTATAGACCTATAGAGGCAATTTCCTTGAAGAACAAAATGTTTTCTTTTCCTGTTTGCCAGCCTCATAGACATGTCTTATTTATATTTTTCTGAAATTCTCTTAATTCTCAATGCATAATTTTTTTAACATTTAAAATAATATTCGTTTCAATTTTGCATTATTCGTTTTTATGACCTTTTTACTGTTTATAGAAGTTAATATTTAGTAGTTAACTTACAACTTACTATTAGGAATTACTTTTTTAAATTCCAGCAAAACATAGAGCAAAGCATATTAAATATAAAACTAATAAAATGCCTGACATTTAAACTAAAAGTTTAAAAATATATTAATTTTTACCCTTTTTTAATATAAAAATTTACATATTCTTTCCTTAATTTTTCTTTATCAAATTCCGTTTTGTAAATTGTTAGTTCTGAGATTCGGGAAATTTTTGCTTTTATAAAAATGACAACAGACAAACGTAATTATTCATGAACATTCCACATGCAGATGCTTTGATGAAACAATATTTTTTTAATAAACCTTTACATAACTACATGTATTTGTAGTTATTTCGAAATATGTTCAAAGAACTTTGTTTCGGTGTACAAAAACATTAATTTAAAAAAGAAAAACATTTCCTGAACAAATAACCTTCACAGTATAATGCATAAGAAACATGTTTTTAATTTAGAGACATTAATTATTCCAAATTAATTAGAATTTGCGTTTGTAAAACAATAGCTAAGAGAAGAGTGATGATATTTTAGACAATGCCAATGAGTTTTGAAAATAAATGAAGCTATTTCCCTTGAAATAGTTAAAAAATAAAAAATAGCAGCGAGCGGAGAAGGAATGACAATTTCAGACAAATTATTTATTTTGTAAGAATGGCATTTCGGGTAATAGAATTTTTCATAAATTTAATTTCTGTAAATACAGGAATTGAGAAATATGAAGTTATGTTAGATGGGACTGTTGAATAAATATATATGAATAGTCTTTGTAATTATCGTCCAAATAATTAATTCTAAGAAAACGGAATCTTTCGTTTGAAATATGAATTAATGAAAATAGTTTGAAATGTTATATAAACAAAGATGTTTTGAATAAGGAAAAATAAATTATTAACTTCTTTGCTGGTTCACAAAACTTGCATTATGCTATAGGATAACTTGAATTATCAAGCCAAAAATTTCTATGTAGAATTGCAACTAACCTGAAAAGCCTGATTGCAGATCCACTCACAGTTTCAATTTCACCTTTTCTAGGGTGAAAGCTAAAATTTACTTTCATTAAGATCACGGGAGTGTTGAATACCGTTTATTTCTCCGCTAACCCTACTAGCTAAAAAAAAATTTGACCATACTGTGCATGCTGTTGTTTAGAGGATATTGACATTATACGCTATTTCTCAAGGTTTAGCGATTTCTGGTGAAGTATGCGGTGACATCAAAAACAAGATGGTAGGCATACGTATGTAGAGCGTGAATAAGTATAACCAAAAACTGATGTGATGTTGTGTAAAAGCTGACTTATTGATATTATAGGCGATTTTAGTTCATAATCCCTATGAAATAGGACTGGATGCATTTATTTAAAGGAATTCTACACACATCACGGCTAATATCACATTTTCAGATACGCCACCTATTGCGAATAACAAAGATTAAAATATTTCAAATTTGTTACTTTACTTTCCCCAAGTGATTTTTATTTTCTATGTAATTAAAGTCATTTTTTTTTATTTTATGTGCAGTTTGATTGCGGGTTAAGAAAATGGTGTAGAATTTTAATCAAAGTAGTTTCTATGTGGAATTAATTAAAGCTTCATATAAAAATTTCTTCTTATAAAAATTTCTTCATATAAAAATTTGTTTACAGCTAGTAAACGCTTATGGAGACCTCGACGGCGTATATTTTTAAATTACTCCTTTACAATAAAATTTTGATGCAAATGAAGATTTATTTAAGAGAAAACTTCATAATAAACATGCATACTTATTTATTATTAGATGCTTTTTTAGATGAACTTTTTAATTCCCCTTTTAAAAAATAAAACTCAGAAAGTATATTTCAAAAATTACTTACAAAATGCTAAGCAGCGAACGAATATGGCATACCAAACGGTTGGAATAGTACTTTTTTAAATAGTTTATTTCAATTTAAATGTGATGTTTATGTATGTTTTGGAGGAAATAAACTAGGTTTTAGAGTAATTTCTAGAAGAAAATAACTGGAATTGTATCTAAAATTGGCATAAAACATTGTTAAAATTTAAACTCTGTGGGCAGTAGTAATTTAAAAAAAAAATGCCTTTATACATTTTCAAATAAAAAACACATTGTCATGTTGTTCCGACACCTTGTGTACCGTGAAAAATTGTGACCACATAACTTTTAGGTACTACACACACACACACACACACACACAAACACACACACACACACAAACACACACACACACGCACGCACGCACGCACGCACGCACGCACGCACACACACACACACACGCGCACACACACACACACACACACACACACACATATATATATATGCAGGGTGATTCCACATTAGATTGACATATTTCTAGGAGGGGTAGTTTACAACAAGATGGTTCAGAATCTTTTGCAATGTGGGGTCGGAAACGTTGTCTTCGTGTTACTGTTAATAATCACTTTAGAAGAAGTGCTCAAGTCATATTGAACATTCCGGCCGCGGTTTTTCAAAAACCAATGCATTTTTCAGAGATTACACTTGATAAAAATTGTTAATTCAGAAACTCTTTTTCCTTACAGTGATGAAATTCTCGGAAACGACCCCTTTGTTAATGGAACTGGGTAAAGAAATTCAACACTTCTCCCAACCTGATTATTAGTAGGTACACGAAGACGATGTTTCCGACTCCGCATTCCCATGAGATTCTGGACCGTCTTGGTGTGATCTACCCCTCCTAGAAATTTGTGAATCTAATTTGAAATGACCCTCTATAGATGAGGGTTGCAAATAAAGTAGTGACAACACATTAAATAATTATAATAAACTCACAAATAAATCTCCGTTAAATTGCTTTATATAAGCACAGCAAAGTTTAACAGCACAATGGTGTGGATAGTTGCAAACAGCGAAGAACCGCCCAAAAGATCGGAACTCAAATGCTCATCGTACAACAGTCTTACACCAAACAGTCCATATAAACTTTCAAAATGCATTAAAAAGTACAAATAATGAGAGAAAATTGCGGTTTGCACAAATAGTTTTCGAAGGTGATAGGATTTTTTCAATGATAAGAAAGTTTGTAGTTTCAAATATTGCCGATAGGTGGCACTGACATGTACAATAGGAGGCAACTTTTTAATTTAAAAAAAGAATCTTAAATCGCTCTAATCCTTTCCATGCAAACTGCAATTTTCTATCACGATTTGTTCTTTTCAAAGGAATTTTTGAAGCTTTCACGAACTTTTGACGCATACTGGGTGCATCAAAATTTAAAAATTCATTAAAAAAGAACAAATAACGGTACAAAATTGCTATTTGCATGGGTAAGGTTAGAGAGATTTCCGATTTTTTTTTTTCATTTGAAACTTGCTTCCCGTTGTATGTGTCAGCGTCACCTGTCGGCAACATTTGGACTATAAACTTTCTTGTCGTTAAAATAAATCCGATTGCCTCCTAAACCTATTTGTGCAAACTGCCATTTTATATCATGATTTATTCTTTTTAAATTAATTTTTAAAGTTTTTACGGGCTTTTAGGTCACCCGGTACTGTATCAGCGCAAAGGACACATTCTCAGCGCTGGTTTCACATAACCTCTCGTAACAAAGATATAAATAAATGTAAACATATTTACGCACAATTTCTTAATTTAACGGAATGAAAAAAAAAGACATTCGTCCGGGCTCCAATAATTATTGATACGATTATACTATGATTTTGAAAACTGCGTTACAAAAGTTTCTAGTTTTACGTTAGTAATGATGCATTCTATCTATCTATCTATCTCTCGATCCATATAATATAAATTTTTACTTAATTCAGTCATTTTGAAAACAGCGTTACAAAATTCTCTTACTTCATTTGTTTATTTTATTCGTTATGAATGATGCATTTTGTCTATCTATCTATCTATCTATTCATCTATATATTTAAAATTTCTAGTATATAGAGGAGAGGAGGGTATTATAAATAGTGGGGATATATGGAATACCGAGTTTTTGGCTCTGTTAGTTGTTATCGCCACAAGTTAATACCATGAACAACTCAAGAAAGATTCCCGTCTTACAATTCAGTAAGAGTTGACCGCTCTCTGTTGCCGTACCACTCGCTACTGAACTAAGTATGTTTTGTGATTTTCAAAAGTTTTTGTAGATAAGTTTTCAAACATTTTAACTTACTAGTAAACACGTGACATGAACATTGATGTTACGCATAATGTACACTAAGAGAATGGTAGTTTGTTCTACTGTGGTTATTTTTTAGATGACAGTGTTTTGCCAATTAGTTTTAAAGGTTCGTTTTCCGAGATGGCGTGTCGGGTATTATGGAATACTGGGTAATATTGTAATGGATTTCATGTCATCCACTCAAGAACCGGAAAACAAAGACGCTGAATGCATCTTTTGTCACGAAAAATTCTCTAAAGATCAACGACGATAAGTTTGGATTCAAAGATCCAGCTGTTCTCTGTGGGCTCACCGTGACTGTACCGGAGCAAAGAAAGAAAGTTATATCTACAACTTTTCTAAATCGACTCGAAGCAGAAATGACTCCAATATAATGATTTGAACTACAAAACATAAAAATTTGTTTTATAGTAACAAATAACTATATATGAAGCAATATGAATTGCTTTTCATCGGTTTAAACCATCTATTCCATATTATACTCCATTCGTAACTTTTTTTAAAATATTTTTTTCTATAACAACAAAATAAATTGTGTATTTCTTTGCAATGGACATTTCATTACGATTCATTATAGCATGTACTCATGCTGTTTTGGGGGATTTTATTTAAAAATCTATGAAGTTACAGTTAGAAATGTAAATGGTATTCCATAATCACCTCCTCTCCTCTACCATTGAGAAAGTCCAAAAATTAGTATATGGATAAATGCCATAAAAAATCACCCTCAAATCTATATGTTAATATGTATGCACTTACGTATACATACGTAACGCATATAACATCACTATAAAATTGATCTTTAAAGTGTGTCATGATCTGACACACTTTTAGTGAAATGGCATGAAAATAAGACGCAAGAATAACAACCCATAAATATGTAACTCCCTTCCGGTAAATTTGCTATCGTCTATTTCCATGCACTTCGGCAAGAGAAACATCCCTCATGCCGATTATAAAAAAAAAGATTATACTCTCCCGTCTTCAGCAAAAGCCCTTTTTTATTTTACTGAATGTTGTTAAGGTTCCTTGTTACATTTACATTCCGTTTTCTATCCGGAATTCTTTTCGCGAACTTGAAACGTCAGCCATTTAATCCGCTGTTCAGAAATCTTCAAAAACAAAATCAGTGTTGGGGAAATGTTTGTTTTCTTAGCTTTTACGAAAAATCCCCCATAAACACAGCTACGTTAAAAAATGTGAAGTGAATGAATGTCCCATTTTTGAGGACTATATACGCGAAACTGCAGAAGATACACGTGTTTTTGGGAAAACTGGAAATGAAAAATAGCATTGCAAAGTTACTACTAGCATCTTAATAAAATCCGAGAGTAAACAAAGTTTGTAGAAGACTGGCTGGCTACAGGGGTGTAGGGGGGGGGGGGGGAATCGGGATATATCCCCCCCCGAAATTTTTGGATTAGTGATGAAATTCCATCTATTTATACACATATAAGTTCATACCCCACCCCGAAAAATGTTCCAGGCGTATATCCCCCCCCCCGAAAAATTTTCCTGGCTACGCGCCTGGCTGTGGCTATGCATGTAGTATCTTCGATTTTCTTATACGTATCTTTCGATCGCATAGCGCTAAGACGGGTGGTCGCAGACCTACTATATTTTGTATACGACTTCACTAGAACACTTCCTAAACACACCTCGAAAGGGGTTTTTTCCGAAATTCGAATCAGAAAACTTTTTATTTTATGCTTTAAGCAATTTTTGGAATTTTTTCTCGCATAATACGTACATACGGATTAAAAAAATGACATTCGTCTGTGCTCCAATAATTATTCATAAAATTTTACTATGATTTTGAAAATAGCGTTACAAAATTCTCTGATTTTACGTTAAAAATTATGCAATCACACTCGTAGATGTAATTACATTCGCAAAAAAACGATAATTTGCATCATCGGATAGAGGAAAGATTTTCTTTTGAAAACAGTTTGTAACATAATTTGCAGACTTTTTAAGAATTTTTTAAAGTAAGATCACTTTTGATGAAAGTTTTCGTAAAATAATTTTAAAGCATTTGTAATCCTATCCATCATAAGTTTTTGATATTTTTCCAAATGATGAAACATTCATTTCGCCCTCTTTTAAAAGAAACAAGGGGGGGGGGGGGATATAAATTGAGATTCTTTACAAATTTTTAAGTAAAGAAGGATTTTGAATACAACAACTGCTGCTTTAAGATTTCGTTTGACATTAAGTTTGCGATTTTCGATGTCATGGCAACGGAAACAGAAACGCTGCCAGTTAACAAAAATAAGTAAAACAACCTTCAAACGAGACTCAGAGTTTTTGCGAATGAAATCTACATTTTGATATAACGAGATTAAAACGCCTTTCGAAACTCATCAATATAGCTTTCAAGCAAAACATAAGCCAAATAATTCCACATATTCTCATATTTCAGATTACCTGAGGAATAGCCATTGATTAATATATATATATAAATATATATATGCAATGTGCTTACTTTTTTCTATTTAATTAAGGGAAGGGTGGGAAATCAAATGCTAAAAGTCACCACGCTTGAAGTTTTTGATGATTTGTCGCATCTTGAGTTGAGCACCAAAAAATAAATCTTCAGAACTCAACTGAGCTTGGCGATATCTAGCCAGATTTGGCTAGATACTGGCAAACGCGACAGTTTATTACAAAGGAGAAGTATAGTTAGAATATGCCTGGTGAAGATTGCAAAATAGTTTTAGTAAATTATTTTGATATAGATTTCAGTTCCAAAGAAGTGTTCTATGGAACAGGGAAGGCAAATACGATACACTTATGGATTATGATGTGCTTTCCGAACAGTATTCATGAAGGTGAAGTATATTTAGAATATGCCTGGCGAAGATTGTTAAATAGTTTCGGTAGGAGATTTTAATATAGACCTCAATTTTGAAAAATTGTTTTATGGAGGAAGAATGACAAACACGGCACACTCATGGATTATGATGGTATTCCAAACAGTATTTATAATGGTGAAGTATAGCTAGAATATGCCTGGCGAAGATTGTTAAATAGTTTTGGTAGGAGATTTTAATAAAGATTTCAATTTTCAAGACGTGTTTTATGGAACAAGAATGACAGACACGCACACTCATGGATTATGATGCTATTCCAAACAGTATTTATAATGGTGAAGTATAGCTAGAATATACTTGGCGGAGATTGCAAAGTAGTTTTAGCAGGCGATTTTATTATAAATCTCAATTCCAAAGAAGTGTTTAATATAACAAGAAAGAAAAATACGACACGCTCGTTATTAACCATACACTTTCTAACTTAATGGTAAAAGGAAGAAAAACAGGGATAATGCATGGATTATGATATACTTTTAATATATAGCACTTAATTTTGTATTTTTTTCTTTATTTTTTTCGGGAGGGGGGGGGGGGATGTCAAATAATAAAATGCACAGGTAGTCCTTCAATCGAAGTTAAACGAAGAAATTCCAACTAAGAGACTTTTCACAAATTTTAAAGTAAAACAACATTTTGTATTTAATTAACAGATTAAGTTTTTGACCCCGTTACATAAGTTTTTTGTGTTTTCTTTTTTTTTCGTTTACTTAACAACGAAAGGATTAAAGGATTGAATAGCTCTGCAGTAAAAGAAAGCATAAAATTATTAAATGACAAACATCGTGTAGGAAGCTAAAAGTTCGTTGCATCTGCTATGATAAGAGCATGTATAGCTTCGGGTAAACCTTGCCAGACATACGTAGAAAACTGAAAAATAGGTGCAGTAGAATTAAGAATCAGAAATTTTTTTAAAACTCATGTAAAATCATGTCTATTTGTTTCATAATATGTATTTTCTTAAACTAAGAACTCATAAAATTAGTTCAGTTTTCATTTCAATATTGAATTTGACGAATTAAGTGTCAGTAACGGACAGGGCCGTATTCAGTGGGGGGAATCGGAGGCTTTCCAAAATGTGAGTGTCCCAAAAGAAGGTGGTAAAGGCAGAATTTTTCACAAAAAAAAACTTTATTTTGTTAACAAAAATTGAAATTTTTGGAAGGGGGAGGAAGCCCAGAACACTCCCACATAAGTATGTCGTTGGTAGTAGATTCTGTTACTGTGGTAACAATTATTAATAATATGAAAACATTTTTTTATTTTAAACTGTAAACTTACATGAATTTGACTTTATTTTGATCTCACGAATTTCAAATTGCATTTGAATTTTCAGATTCACAAAAGAGTAGAGATTTATTTATTAAAATAAGGACAACTACACATTTTGTTAGTTTGTCTATTTGACTGTTGCGCCATTAACTTTACTAAATGTGCCTTTTTACAACGAAAACTATGTACATTTATAAGGATTACTGATACTTACGATGTTTCTACGAAAATAGTGTGCGTATAGTTTTATTTTTTTCTTTTTCCCGCCAAAGGTAATTTATTCACAAAAAAATCTAGGACATTAACTGATATAGGAATTGCACTGTTTTTTAAATTTTTCATGAATGGGAACAGGGACGCAACCAGGTAGAAGATATTAGAATATATCTTCTTCCTAAATATCTATATTAATCATCACAATAATTCAGATGGCAGAAATTTAATTACTTAGATTTTCATTGAAACAAAAAATATATTAATACTAATGTGTTTAAGTAATAAAATATATAATTACATAAATTTTAACCAGTTTAAAAAAATTTAAACGACTTCAGAAACTTAATAATGAACAGTTTTTTTTTTTCAATTTAGATGATGCATTATTACAAAAGATAAATATGCGCCACTTCTTAATAATTTAGAAAAAAAATCTTACACGTACAATCATATTGAAAAATGTGGAAGAGCAACGTGATATTTTGGGATTTTTCCTGGCGCAATTTTTACTGGCGGTAAGAAATTATAGTACAACATATGACCAGATATTTTTTTAAACATCTGCCCATTATGCACAGGATTTTTAACGGTGCATTTCGAAAAAAATCACGTGATTTTGGCACATAAACGTGAATAAACTAATTATGTAATGCACTTCAAAATTTTCAGAATGTCTCTTTACAAGTTGCACTGTACGGTGTAAAATACGATAAAACCTGACATCAGAAAAAAACTTTAAAAATCGAAAATTCAGCATAATTTGTTGCACGTGGAAATTTTTGCTGTGTTGGAGAATTTTTTCTGAAAATTTTATAAGCGGCGACCTCTGTTTTATTTATTACGGTGGATAGTACAGCTTAGAAAGAATCGTCCTGAATTTTTTCGAGTCCCTGGTGCAATTAGTTTATTTTATTTTGAGTAAGTACATAGACCGTGATTTGTATTTTCTTCCTTCGAGCTACATCCTTAACAATAAATTTTTAAGCACATGGCTATTATTAATATCAGGTTGTAACGAAAGTTTTCCGCCATATCTGCCTGAAAAACTAACTTCTAACTCCTTAGATAACTGATTTTGAACTTTCGGTACCAAACCTGCACAGTGTCACATGATACAACAATAGTACTTAAAACTGTACTCATAATTTGTTGATATTATGTAGCTGACTTTTTGCAACACAAATGGAAGTAAATGATGGTTCTAATCCTCTAGAGGGATAGTTCCATTTGGGACACCTTATACTTAATGATAACTATATTTTTTACAGATTTCACAACACAGTGTTATAAAGTAAGCCTCTTTCTTTCAAATGCTAAAAATCGTTTGACAAAATATGAGCAAATACGCCAACGCGAACTGTGTGCTGACGATGTTTGCGGTGGCGGGAAACTTTCGTTACAACCTAATATTAACGACCACGTGTTGGGTTATAATCATTGCTAAATACACCCAGCTAAATTTCGGCCAAGCTGAATTTCGTACTTCCGTTTCATGAGCTTCTGAGCTTGGATTAAATGTTCTTTACTCACCTCAGGTATTTTCTGCACTGAATACATGTATGTAGTAGCTAATGGAAACTGAACCCTAATATAAATTATTCACGGACTGGATCAAGCGGCACTCCAAACTCCAGAGAACTTTATAGATCCCAGGGATTTGTAGCGCCTTTCAAGCACATCTTCGTTAGCAATATTTCCTTGAAATCTTTTACAGTCGGCCACCGCTTGTCATATTTGTGCATTTTCGATACCGAGATAAATTTATAAGGTGAACCGAAAAATAACATCTTTTTTTCCATTTCGTCAAACTCATTCAACTCAATCTAATAATACGAAATTTGCCATGCGCATCTGGTTTTCAAAACAGGTACTAGATAACACTGTGTTTTCCAAAATTCGTAGCTTATGCAGGGTAGCTGGCCTAAATATTCTATGATCTCGAAAAAAAAGAAGGAGATTATTCATAAAATTCTTTCTGTTAAATACACACCACCCACGAATACCTAAAAATAAGTTTCAGGATATTTTTAATATTGTCCTACAAAAAAGATAGACGTGGAAAAAGGTGGAATTTGGCCAATTTTCATGTAAGAAAAAACATGCCTGTAAAATCATTGCTTTAAAATTTAATAAATACGAGCCATATGTTTAGCACAGCTTATTTGTACTTAAAGTCTTATTATTTTTTTTTAACTTCATAAATAAAAACTGATATTACTTTCTGGTACCCCTAATATAAACAGTGAAACTAGTCAAAGAATTCAAAAACGGACATAAGAATCTATTGAAATTGGGTGTCAATGTACAAATTGTAAATCAAGCATCGAAAACTTCGTGGATTCACAAAGGTTAATTACCTCTTTGGAAATGAAAAAAATCAATTTAAATATATTTTGCAAACATGAAGGCTAAAGTATGTGCAAATGATAACTTATTTCAGATGTGACAAGGCATTAGCGTGGTATATTCTATCCAAATCACTGCTTATTTTTCAATCCTACACTCAACTTAAATGATCTTGAAACTAATAATTAAATGACGCCGTGGATAGATAAATAGTGATAAATGTTCTGACATATTTTAAATATAATATGTTTGTTGCGAGGTATTGGAAAAACGAAACACCATTTTCTCACTTGTTTAAATTGCATATGATGCTCAGAAAATATTGTGTTGAACAAAACAGTTAACTCTGCTGATACAGATTCTTTGATACAAGAAAGATGATAAGTAAATAGTAAATTTTCTCATTAAACGAGAAATTCGAGTGTTTGTGTACAAATTTCAGTTTGTTTTGCTCACATTTAATAAAATATATTTTAACTCAGCTGAATACAGAGATATAATTTCTGTGCTTGTACAATAGTAGTTTATTAAATTTTGCTTTTGAGTTGCGTAATTTTCTGTACAGTTGCTTGCAAGAGAACGTATTTACATGATTATATTTCGGAGAAGCAAGAAGCAGGAAGGTGTTAAAAGTCTTTACTCTTCATTCTAAAAGCTTACACTATACTATAACAAAAATATCGCTTTAGCTGAATCTGTCATATCTACATATAAAACTGTTTGTCACAACTTTTGAAAAATGGATGATTTGTTACAGTGCTGCAAATTTGATTTATTATAGTGCTTCATAGTATTCCTCGATCGCCATTAGAATAACTTTGTGACCGAGGCTTTCAGACTTCACTCTCACGGCTAGCTTGTGGTCACATAAACAGCCTCTCTTTCAAAGATAGTATGAAACTCTTTGCCATCTCCATACAGTCCTGTGAGGCAGATTACCCAGGCTCTCCACCTCAAGACAAAGCCGTGACAAAAGAGCAAGACATTGCAAAGTGGCATTTACATTTTATTTAACATATTAACATATATATAAACTTCAAAATATAAAGTCCTGCGGTGGCCGGGCAGGCCCCAAAGAGACGCAGCTTTTCAAGGCAACAGCAAAGCGAAAAATGTGTGGAGAAAACGCAAGCGAAGAGAGTAGTAACAGAAGCAAAACACGCTAAAGAGCACGCCAAACAAAGTGCGAAAACTAAGAGGTACCAGTAGGCGTTTAATACATTTCTATATAATTATTTTTGAATACCCCATGTGCCAACAGGATAAAGCAAAAAATCTATCAGCTGAATTGGAACCCAAAATGAAAGCCAATGTTATCTATAGATTTAATGCCTTATATGGTCATAAACAAACCATCGAAACTGAGATGCTAGGCTTTACAAATGCAAAAGTAAAATTAAAAAAATCTGGAGTGACTCCACTCGACTTTCCGAACACTTACGATTAAGATCATTACCAAGCACTTAAATAAATTTTAATCGATGAATAATTCAAACATATATACCAAATTGAAACTCAATCGAATGCACCGTTTAAACGCTTGCGCACTTTCAAGAATTTCTCCCCATATGCCATTATGCCATAACATAAAAGAAAGTTTTGTCGTAGCCCTTTAGGAGAACTATAAGTCCTATACACACCAAAATCAATACCGGTCTTAGGATGGTGGTTTATAACATGTATACCGAATTTGAGCTCAATCGAATGTATCGTTTAAACGCTAGCGCACTTTCAAGAAATTCCCCCCATAGGCCATAATGTAAAAGAAATCTTTTTCGTAGCCCTGTAGAAAAACTATAAGTCCTATACACACCCAAATCAATACCGATCTTGCGACGGTGTTTTATGACATATATATCCAATTTGAGCTCAATCGAATGATCCGTTCAGGAGCTATCGTGTTCACTCACATACACACAAACATACATACACACACACACACACACATACACACATACATACATACATCTCGTAAAAATAGCATAAATGAATTCAGAAGCCCTCAAAACGTGTAAAAACACCAAAATCTCGAAGTCGAATTTTTTCATGATTACAATACTTTCCTTACATGGTACATGTTCGGAAAGTAAAAAGGGAAAATCTATGAAAACGGAAGATTGCTTTTAAATAAGGCAGGTGCAAAAATAAAACTTTACTGGCGAAGCGCAGAAAATCCGAATCGAAAGTGCAAAGAATAAATTTTGAACACGGATTAAATTCAGAAATAATTAACAATTAACTAATTGATAATTAAAATCGCAAGTCCCAAGTTCTTGAGGCTTCAGCCCAACACATTCTGGATTGCTTGGACTTCTCCAAAGAGAAAATTTACTCAAGTCCCCTCCTTGTTATTGACTTTCTTTGAGTCAACGGTCTTTCGGACCTGGTCTGGATTAGAAGCAACAACAACAGCAGCAGTACAACTTCAGACAGGAGATATATACTGATGCTGGTTTTTATGGAAACAGTTTATTCCGCTACCTTTTATATTTAATTGGAAGTTTCTTTTTCGCTAATTGGCGTCGGCGCCACTTGCGTGTGTTCTCCGATTTTCTTGCAAAATTTTACAGACTGCTCTCTTTTGTGCTCAAAAGATATTTTTAAGTGCACTTAAATTGCCCGCAGTAGCAGTCGATTCAAAGCCTTTCCTTTTTTTCGACTCGTCTATTTGCAATAACTCTGTAAGACAGTATACAATTGTAATTTGTAAGACAGTATACAATTTGTGTATACAGACACAATGACACAATATTTGTTGACAGACACAATATTTGTTGACAGTATACAATTTGTGTAAGACAGTATACAATTAATTGTAAGACAGTATACAATACTTCTACTTTATGATCACGAAGTAAAAACTATTTGGCTGTATTTGACTGTGTTCGGAAAAATAATGTCACGAATTATACATTTTGTGCAAAAACTATTCTTACTCAGAATTCCTTTCATAACTGATGTTTCATGAGTAAAACTGACTATTATTTATGGTAGTAAATTATCTTTGAAATTCACAATACGCCACACACTGATCAATTTGGAATGTCAAAGAGTGAAAATTGTCATCTTTTTCGAGCAAGTACCGTAAACGTAAAATAAACACTGTTCTAGTTCATTTGCTTTTTCTCGAACGCTTGGAAGTAAGCGTTTATCAATAGAAAGTTTTCTTTCAGATTGGCATTTTGTGGACACTTTACCAAGAGCTGAGAGATTAGGATCATTTGTTCTAGCTTTGCCCACATATTTTCGGGTATTGATGAGCAACTTTAAACATCTTATGCTGATTCACAGCAATTTTCAGTCAAATATAATTTTAAAAAATGGCCTTCGGTGCAAAGTTAAATATCAAAATATTGTTTAGACTTTTAAGCTTCGACTACTGATATTTTTTTCTTTTATTCAAGCGCCATATTAGCATGCTAAAAGCAGCGCTTTGGTCGAATAAATATGTCGTACAACTAAGAAGAACAAAGAAAAAAGAAAAATTTGATAGTAACTTTCTCCTTTTAAGTAAAGAGACTTGAATATTCAGACGCTTATTTTTAGTCATATTTAATAAAGCAAAGAGAACAGAGCTTAAATACAGGGTTAGCAAGAAATAAGTAGCCCACTTCAGAGAGCTCTAGAATGCGTTCTTTCGGTCCAAATGAAATAAAATTTGAACTAGTAATTCAAATGATGCGCTTGGCATTTATTAAATAAAAACTTTAGAACACAAATTAAACCAATAGATGGCACTATAACACAAACGGCATTTATTTACATGTATTGCACATGTGATATGTCATTTGCGTTACAATGCATGAAAATTAGCATTATTCTTTGGCTAAAAAGACATCGGATTCTACAAGAGCATTAGCTACTTTCAGCATTTCACACATGCACGGGTAATCAGCCGTTATTTTCCAATAGCATGGCCTCCTCATTCACCAGATATCACCCCATGCAACTTCTTGCGGGCCTGAAGGACATGACCTTCGTCGCTATGTTCTTAATATTCCTGCAGACTAACTCCGGTCAGCTGTGTAAAATATGGTTCTACGATTAGAGCACATTGTTGAACCGGAAGGGGAACATATTGAGCAATTTTAAAGTTTTTTATATTATTTAACATATATAAAGCATATAAAGTACATTCATGTGTATTTCAGCTCCACCTATCGGCAGATTGTTGTAGTAAACGTTTTTATTAAATAAATGTGAAGCGCATCATTTGGATTACCAGTAGTTCAAATTTTATCTTATTTGGGCCAATAGAACGCATTCTAGAGCCCTCTGAAGTGATTATTTCTTGCTAACCCTGTATTTCAAAATCAAATGCAAAGAACAGTAGTAAATAACAGTAGTAGAACATTAGTAAAAACTTTTTGGTTTTAGAAGTGATTTTTCGTTACACATACAAAATCTTACAATCGCTACAGCAAAATTTGTTTTGGAATATTTATACGAAAACGGAGTGAAATATCGTACTTAAATATTTATTAGAAGAGAATGTTTTGTTTTAATTTTTCAAATTAGAAAATTCCTGCCTAATGTATTTGGAGAGTCGAATTGGCATTAAAAGCAAAACATGCTTAAAAATTAACTACAATCTCATTACTCTTTGATGGAAATTTTGCGTTATCCATTCATGGAGTACATTAAATTATATTCGGATGTTGTATTTCCATATTTTATTAATGTAATGAAATGCAATTGCTTAAAAGCATATTTTATAAATTTTTCCAAGCGTATACAATTTTTGAATGGCAATGTGTTCGCAATTTATAATTTAGATGAAAGTTTAGCTGTGTCATTGATAGCTTTTATTACTTCTTCTTGTTGTAATGTTCTCTAGCTTCGTAAAAACGAAAATAAATACTCTAAGATTAATTGAAAGTTTGCGGGCAAGGTTAAACAGAAAGGGAATGACTTTTTTTAAATCGATCTGAATATGTGCAGCTGCGGGGGAAAAAATGTATGTTTTCGTTCATATTTAATGATATAAAGAGAACGGAGCTTGGGTATTGTGAATTGTAATTTATCACTGGATAATTTTCGGTAAACTGACATAAGAGTCCAAACGTCTAGATTGGGTTTATTGTATGGGCACAAAGAATGATTCAGTTCATTTAAAATGACAAACATCTATTCAGTAATCATGACATATATTCTAATAAAAATAAGCGGGATGTAACGCGGTTGTTAAGGACATCACTTACTTTTCGAATAATAAACTATATGGTAACTCACAGGTTATCTATCATAAGGGAGGTAACCTGCGCGCAAGGTGGAAAGGATGCAGTGCGCATGGCCATAAAAATAATAACAATCGATCTGTAGGTCGAGGTGAAGGAGAGTAACTTTGCGCAATGATGAAGTAGAAAGACCAGCGCAGTGGAGGCTAGTCTAAAATTAAATACAACACTTAAAGCTTGAAATATTTTTATTAAAAACACTTCGCAATTTCGAGAGACTCGCGTCCTTCCTACATGAATTTTTGGTATCTTAAACCACGTTTATTCGGCTCTTTATTGTGTTTACACTATACAGTTCCTGCTTTACAAATAAACGATAATGCGAATGCCACGTGAGAGCTGTTTAACTGATACAGACCTCCTTAGTTACATTATAAATAAAAGCCTAGGTGTAACGATTCGGGGCTGTACCTCTCAAAAACAATTACTTCAAAACAATGACAAATTTATAATCAAAATACTCAATAAAATCCACATCGCTGTGTTGGTGCGATTAGCTTGGAAATTTCCATAGTTAAGAAAAGATGTAGAAAAAATTCTGTGCTATTTTATGAAATCTAAAAATTTGCCAGTTTGCTGATTTTTTAGCAATACTTTGTAATTTTCAACCCACCCCCCCCCAATATCCGTTGCTGTAACGAAGGTGAAGGAAGTGATATCTGCATCATTTTGATGTCAGAGCTTTTAATTATAAATAAAATCCAGATATGTGCAGATTACGGGTTGCACTTTTTCAAAACAAAACTTTTTACGGTAATAACGCTAACAGATTCACATAGTTCGACCGATCGACTTGAAATTTCATATAGATGTGCAAAACTATATGTAAAAGACCGTAGGTGACTACAAAAATCCTGAAAATCCACCCGTTCCCAGATTTTTAGCGATTTTCAGCAATTTCACAAGCAGAGAGTTTACTCAATATCTGATAAAGTATTATTTTAAAAGAATTTAATATATATTATTAAAAGTTAAATTAATAATATCTGGTGTAAAATTACGCCATGAGCAAAATAATTTCATATTTTTTATCATTTTACTTAGCTTGGAATAGCCTGTTAAAATCATAAAGAATGACAATTAAGTTTTACACGAGACCAATAAGTATTCTTAGTATTTAATGGAGAATGGATATAGAATGAGGATCTAAATTTTGAAAATCTTACTAAAAATTGGAAGTCAGATTACAACTGAGTTATCACACAACATCAACTGTGATTACGTGACCAAAGCAACCCTCTCAATTGTTATGTAGCTGTACAATGAAAGTATGTGAATGATTTTTTATAAATTTTGAGCTACTTCATTAAGAGACCCTATCGTCGAACATATCAATCATCACAGAAAAACTAATACGTTTGCGTAGAATAAACAAACCTCTGTTTATGTCATACTTGAAGAGGATCCCATCTATCGAATAAGCTTATTAACGACCATCTAATGCCAGCTGATTGAAAATGCCATTTAAATATAATGTTAACATTGTCATGGTTATGAAAATAAGCCTTACTCCCTTGCAAAGAACGGGTACTTCAGCTAGTGTGTAGATAATTAGCTTTACTTATCAGAAACATTCCATTTTTAAAAAAAAAGAAAATCGAGAAAAGCATTTTGTATTTTATGTATTAGTTTACGTATCACTCAGAGAAAATTTTGAACAAAGAAAGTTTTACGATTCTTCTAATTACTCCTTTTGCTAAGAGCTACAGTTCTTGAACTTTTAACATATAAAATCCTAAATGATATAAAATCCAAACTGGGCAAACAAATGATTCTTTTATACAGAACATTGTGTTTCACGGTTTGCCTGTTTTTATTTCTGGTAAATGCTTTTCTCTCAGTGACCTTTAGAAGAGGATATAAGAAATTGTAGACAATGAAGCACTGGAACTAAATTTTACCTGCTACAACCAAATGAAAAATTCACATGCAATTCTGGCTAATGAATAGTTAACCTAAACGGCCTCATCATTGTTAAAAGGCAGTGGCAGCGATTCATGCTTGGATCTAAATTTTCATTTCTGAACATCTTTACAATACGCTTAAATTGGTGACTATCCAAGGACCTTAATGTCTCGGTATTACTTTTCTCTCTCATGCTTAGAAAATAAAAATAATTAAAATTAAATTAATTTACTTATTGCTGTATGGACCATTTTCAGCATGAAATGATCCCTAGTAGCACAATTAGTCCAAAAGACGTTTAAAACACGTTTTTTAACGTCGGAAAACGTATTTCCAACGTAATTTGAAAGTTTTTTGAACTATTTGTGCTACTAGGGATGCATAGTAATAATATAGATAAAATTTGGTGCAACTCACGTCTATAAGCGACAATTAGAGTACAGAATAACTGAAATCATAAGAATTCGTGGTCGTCCATATGGGAGGAAAAGTTAGTGCACTTGCCACCTCCCCTAGGTTTTAACATATTGCCTTATGATATAAAGAAATTTTCATCACTAAGAAAAATCAGAATTGAAATTTTTACAAATTTGCAATTTTTTCATACAAAGCGCCACCTAATGGGAATCTTTTGAACTAATTGTTTTTGTTTTTTTTCAAAATTCCTTAAGCACATATCATGTATAGCCAATATACCAAGTTTGGTTACATGGGGGTTACAATGATTTCATAGGGGGTTAATAGGGGTTCATAGCGGAAATTTAATTATAACTACCCTGTGTTCTTTGCAACTTTGATGTAAAGTGTTAAAAAAAATTAAGTAAAAGATTTCAACGGCATAATAGGTTACAAACACCGAGTACTTATGAATATTCTTTGCTCACATAACAGCCAGGGAGTTTTAAAGTTCAACTGTTTGTGAAGTTTTCTGCCAGTTTTAACGATGCAGTCACTTCGATTTTCTTGTGTAGCAAATGACATTCATTCGCGACTTTTAAGATATCCACTTAAAAGTTCTGAGTGATGCCGGTGACATTTCACGCAGAGAGGCGCATCTTAAACCAGCTGTCTGGTTGTCTCCTGCGAATGTTTTGTGGATTTTAAAGTGACGTGTATTTTCGGTATGATTGGAGGAACGTGAAATTGTGCAGAGTACTGAAGCATTGTAATAAGCATCAGATAATCTATTTTTAAAACACGCTTCACATATGTTCCTTTTGATGTGTGAATTGGAGATGCTTTTAAAGTTTTAAAAATTGAAACAAAAAAAAAACCTATTACTTAGGAAAGCTGTATCAATTTGTAAAAGGTATTTCTTTAACAATTTTCTTCTTTCTAATGATCAGGTCAACGACTTACTTGTAGCTTTGATGATATGTTGGTCATTTGATTATGAGGGCGCGCAGTAAGTAGACAAACGTTACCCCCTATGATTTGTCTCCTGATTTCGAACCAGTTCCGAATGAGAGACCTAGCACCCGGATTGGTACACCCAGAGGTATTGCTTGAACACGGAGGACACTGGAGCCACGGCAGATGTTACGTGAACCAGCTCCCTTTAGTTTGACCGGTTCTAAATCAGATTCAGTTGAGAGAGGAGTTCTGGCAGCTCCCCTCCCCAGCAGGTACTGCTTCACTTTCGGTGTCCTAATGGAAACCGAGTTTAGTCGACCGATCTGCTGTCGGATTCTTTCTAACATATATGATCCAATTTTCAAACAAACTGCTACAGCAGTTTCGATTATCCTTTAAAATTACAATATTGTTAAAACTTATATTGTTAAAACTTATTATTATTGTTAAAACTTTATTATTGTTTATTATTGTTAAAACTTATATATGCTTAAGTATTGTTAAAGCATATAAGTAAATTTTCAGAGCTTTTAGTAAATACGAATTAATATTTCTTTCACATACGCACTTTACTTTCATTTATTTATTTATTGCATTCGTAATTTCAATCCTAAAATTTTGATTCCATTCAAATTTTTAGGATTGAAATTGCAATCCTAATTTCAATTCTATTGCTATAGTTGTCAATTTCAATCGTATTGCTAAAAATGTTTCCTGGGTGCTTTAAAAGTTGAAAATTGATAAAAATTGCAAACAATCGCTACAGATTAGGAACGAGTAAATTTTAAGACTCTTTGAGTAAGTAGTAAGTATGACAAAAAGTTAGTAAAATAAAGTATAAAATAAAAATAGAATAGAATACATATTCGAATTTCCAAACAGATTAACGTAAACGCTTTCCGCGGCGCTTTAAAAGTTAAGAATCGTTAAGAATTGAAAACGGATCAAAATTAACTGATTTTTATTGTTAGCTATTAAATACAAAGCTTATACCAGTAGATCTGAGAGTGTACATTTGTACACTAAATAAACACACCAACAAACAGTTCCTTTTCAATTTTTATTTTCAAGTCACATGCATCTGCACTTCCTTAACAAACTCCATTATAACATGTTGAGGTTACTAAAATTAGCATAAATTCTCAAGTTTTAACATATACATATATGCTTTTTTAAAGTTTTCCTTTTCAAGTCATTTTAAATAATTTCGCATGTCACAAAATGCCACTATTCTTTACTAATGCTTGGGTTATTTTTTTTTATTCTAACATAAATTAATGCTTTTTCAAGCTTGTGTTTTATTTAATCATTTATTATAGTGAACTTTTGAAGAAGTTTAGTTGAAAAATCTTTTTTTATAAAAAGAAATAAGTGCTGCATATCATTAATTGAAAACAAGGGTTTGAATATTTTGGAAGTTTTATGTTTGTTTTAAGTTATACTACAACCTTTTCTTTCTTTTTTTTACAGTGCAGACACATATTTTCCTTTAAGTGACCATTAAAGCTGTTTAAATATTAATGTTTAAACACGACATTGTCAATAACATTCAAATTTAGTTTTTGTGAATATATGTAAAAGAATAAATAAATATATCAATAAAAATATGCATTTGGTACAAATGTATTGCAAAATGTGTTTATTTTATTTAAATGCCGTGAATAGAAAAAGAAATTTTAAACTCGCAAATATTTAAAATGCTCAAATATTGAGACTAACCAAAAAAATATATATATTAAAGATAAACATTCAGCAAATTTGTTAATAATGTCAAAAGTGCTTCATTTACCAAAATAACTGTTTACGGTATCTTTTGAAGATCCTATTAATAGATTTAATCATTAAGGATAAATTTATTTCACGCATTAAATAATGTCTTTATGATCATATTTTTAACACAAAACGTAAATATTTTACTTCTGCAAAATTGGTTAGTGGAACAGAATATAGTTCTCGTGTTGTATGTATAATATTACACTTATCTCGTAGCTAATGTTACTTAAACATCATTATTTCAGTATTTTTAAAAATGCTCCTTTAAAAGCTTTATATATTTCATCAAAATTGTTCTTCCGTTTTCTCAACATTTCTCAATGTCTTTCTCAGTTTTCCTTTTCACTGTGAGTATATGTAAAAAGACGTTTATAGTGAGATTGCTTGATTTTTTTTCCTTATCTAGCCTTCAGAAGAGGTCGTATTTCTCTATTAATCATATCGATATGATCTAGGCAAAATGTATAAACCCAAATATAGCCACTGGGATAACCTTAAAAAAAGGTGATAATATTTTTAGTACCGAAATTTTTGCCTATTTTTTAAGGGACGTCAGAATATCTTAATTTATATAGTTTCATATATTAAACAGTTAATATGGAAATCATAAAAAGTTACACTTGGTCGCAAAAGAAATTTTTAAGAATAAATCAGAAGTTACGTTTAAGAAATTCTTCTGCAGCACGTTCTGTCAAGAATTAACCTTTTGCGCTCTAAGCCTTTTTCACTCAAGCAAACCAGCAACTGGAGACGATTTAATTGATCCCGCCTAACAGCTACGGAATATAATCAACCACTTTTTATATAAACAGTAATTTTCGACTTAGAATATTGCACAATTTCTGAGTTTAACGTGTGAGTTGGTCACTGTTTTGAAAAAATGCTCAAAAAGTATACTGTCAACAAAAAAATAATTAGTTATATTACGTAGATGTTGGCAGTTATGGATTTACCGCATTACATACATTGGTGACTGACAGTCATCTCTCGAGTGCAAAGGGTTAAAATTGAAAGCTCTCTCCCTTACCATAACACTTTTTGGTGTCCATCTTCTAATAAAAACTGTTGTATCTACTAGAACCTGTATGAGTTAGGCCTGGTCTTCCCTATTAAAAAAAAATTCACGAATCTATTTTCAGCTATCTAATTCAGCTATTTCAATCATTTGGTTATTCATGTCTAGATCTCTAATTGTTAATTTATTTTTTCTGTACACTAGTTACTAAATTCTCCAAATTAAGTCACACTTTTGCATGGCATTAACCACTATCACTATTAAACAATCTATACAATAAATAATGTCCCATCGTATTTTTACTTTCTGAACATGTACCATGTAAGGAAAGTATTGTAATCATGAAAAAATTCGACTTCGAGATTTTGGTGCATTGACACGTTTTGAGGTCTTGTGAATTCATTTATGCTATTTTACGAGATGTATGTATGTATGCGTGCGTGTATCTGTGTGTGTATGTGAGTGAACACGATAGCTCCTAAACGGGGCATTCGGTTGAGCTCAAAATTGGTATATATGCTACAAACCACCGTCGCAAGACCGGTATTGATTTTGGTGTGTATAGGACTTATAATTTTTCTACAGGGTATGACAAAGATTTCTTTTACATTATGGCCTATGGGGGGAAATTCTTGAAAGTGCGCTAGCGTTTAAACGGTACATTCGATTGAGCTCAAATTGGGCATACATGTTGTAAACCACCATCGTAAGACCGGTATGGATTTTGATGTGTATAGGACTTATAGTTTTTCTACAGGGCTACGACAAAGATTTCTTTTACGTTATGGCGTATGGGGAGAAATTCTTGAAAGTGCGCTAGCGTTTAAACGACGCATTCGATTGAGCTTCAATTTGGTATTTATGTTTGAATGATTCATCGATTAAAATTTATTTAAATGCTTGGTAATGATCTTAATCGTAAGAGTTCGGAAAATCGAGTGGAGTCACTCCAGATTTTTAATTATTAAATTTTGAATCACTAAAATTTTCTTGTTAACTGAAGAAAATTTATTTAAGACTTTTAATAAACTACCAAACGTGATATCACTGATTTCTGTCATTCTAAAATTAGTGGCCTTGGAAGTCGAAAACAACTAAAGTTTGAAAACACATCTTACATCATTCTGTGTGGGTGGGTGTGTGGGTGAGTTGGTGTGTCGGTGGCGTTACGAACAAACAGCTACACCTAGAAACACCAAATTTGGTACTCGGGAAGATCTAAACATGAAGTTGTGCACCTCGAAGCGATTTTTTCAAAATTCGAACTAGAATTTTTTTATTTTATGTTTTATGTTACTTTTGGCATTTTTTCTCACCTAAGTTGTAATAACGGCGGATATTACGCTCGCAGCAAAACGGCATTTGTATCATCCGATAGAGGAGAAAAATTTCTTTTAAAAACAGTTTGTTCTGAATACGTAACACGATTTACCGATTTTTAGGATTTTTTTTTTTACTAAACATCTGTTTGGCGAATTTTTCGTAAAATAATTTTAAAACTGTCGCATCTTGAATTCTATCCGTCATAACTTTTTGATATTTTTACAAATCTTGAAACATTCTTTTCTCCCTCTTTTAAAATGAAAACGAAAAAATTATGTAAATTAGATGATTTTTTACGAATTTTAATGCGACCTAGTGTTTAGAATTTAATAGCATCAACGCGGAGAGCTTACGCCATTGCATTGATAAAACATGGCACGAGATAATTTTGTTGCGTTGCCACAGAAAGGATTAAAAAAAAAAGTTTATTTCAACCTATCGATAGAGGTTTTAGATGGGTACCGGATTTAAATATTTCATGAAATTACAAGTGTTCTGTTTATCTTTTTCCAAGGGTTGTCTTACAACCAATTAAACAATAAGTAATTCTAATTTGCGTTACTATATCCCGCAGTAATTTCAACAGAGGAGATTACTTGAACCTTTTTAAAAATGAACTTCTGCTTTTTTTCACATGCAGATATGATTTTAGTAAAATATTCGCTTCTTCCCGAATGAAGAACGGGTGCGCAGCTATTTAAAAAAAGCGGTTGCAAATTTCATGTAGTGTCTGAGGTATTTAATACTACAGATTGAACCGAAAAAACTCTATGATGTAGAAATAAGACATTTTGAAAGTCAGGAGTTCTCTGCAAACCCTTAAGCCTTTCAATTTTTTGATCGCGAATGACACTGACGTAGTTTTTTGAGTCATTATATTGCAATGATGCCAGGTTAGTACTCATGACGCAAACTTTGAGTCAAAAATCAAATATATATATATATATATATATATATATATATATATATATATATATATATATATATATATATATAATACATATATATATATATATATATATATATAATACATACATATATATATATATATATATATATATATATATATATATATATATATATTAGCTTCCACATCACTGGAATTAGTTCGAATTGCACATGTAAGGAAAATTTTCGTTTCCTGCCTTGCGGAGAACGGGCACGCAGCTAGTCCTTGAATTAAGGAAGGGGCATCTGTTCTTCCTAACGGGAAAACCAGTTCTCCTTCTAAAAGCTAAATGATATGTTCAACACCAATTTTTACAGAATCAAACAATTCAGTTTTTGTGTTAAACTTTCATATTGAACACTTGTTTTTTTTCTCACAATTTAAGCATGTAAATGGGAGAAAATTCTAGTTTAGCAATGTATAAATAATATCAAATTCAAATCAATGCGATATGATTTGTAACACACAAATAGAAAGTTAGTCGCGACGTTCTGATGTAACAGATGCATTTTGTCATTCCATTTCAGAACAAAATCTGTTTACTACAACAGAAAAACTATAACTGCGCATATTTTGAAAACTTTTGAGTGCGATTTAAATTATAAACTAATCATAGTTTCTTGCTTGGGATTATTTCAACTTCACTGCTTTTAATTATTGAACTTATAACGTTTTCTTGTTAATTGACTGAAAAGCTAGGTTTTTTTTATTAGAATGAAATAGTTTTTTAAGGCAACAGCACAAAGAAATAAATTTTAAAGCTTTTGTAATAGGCATTTGGTTATTGCGTAAAAAGTTATTTAATGTATTTCTTTCCCAAGACAAATTTGATACAAACAAATCGTCTAAAAAGTTTTTGGTTTATGTGATCCATCTTAAAATGTATTAGCATATATTGGCAATGCTCCAATATACTTTTTCTAAAGTACCGATCGTTCGAGAATAAAGTTTAGCTTTTCGTGGAATTTAGGTGGTTTTCAATCAATGTACTTGCACTGGATTTTAAATATAGTGTTAAAATTCTTGCATTTTATCAACATCCTCGTCTATCATGTTTCGGCTTTTTGTATTCTGGAGCTTCCATTTTATTTTACACACTACATGGTTTAATCTTTAATTCATGTTACTTCTATTTATCTTCATAGTTTGTTAAAGTTAATTGTTTCGAAATAGAAGGAAACTTTTAAAACTGTCTGGCACTACTTTGCTATTATAAGTTAATAGCTTCTGTGTAAATACTTTTATTCTGTTTAAAATCACAATATTTTGACTTCCTTTAAAAGAAGTTGTGGTTGAATATGAAGGTTTTTAGTTGTAATATATAGTGACACATAAGAGAATATTTATACTGACTTATACAATTTTATCAGGTTGTAACGAAAGTTTTCCGCCAGATTTGCTTGAGTCAGCTCACGCGGTACCCAGCTATTGACCTTATATATCAAGTTTATGCGATGCTTAGCGCGACTAATGGACATGGCACTAAAGTCTAACTCTTTTAGCTAGCTCTCGTGGATGAATATTTTATCTTCTTCCACAAATTCTCGTAGGCGGGCCTCATCAGCATCAGTAGTCTGGTCAGAGCGCTCTGCTTCTTTAATATCCTAGTCCTCGTTTTTGAACTTTCGGTACCAAATCTTCACAGTGTCATATGATACAACAGTAGTACCTTAAGCTGAACACATGATTCAATGTCATTCTGTAGCTGACTTTTTGCGACAGAACTGAGAGTAAATGATGGATCAATCTGGTAGCGTGATAGTTCCATTTCAGACACCTTATACTTAATCATAACGATATTGTTTTACGGATTTCACAACACAGTGCCCTAAAACAAGTCTTTTCTTTCAAATAGCAAAAATCGTTTTACAAAATATTGGCAAAGACACCAACGCGAACTGCTTGTGCAGGCAATACTTGGAGTGGCGGAAAACTTTCGTTACAACCTAATACTTAGAAAATCTTTTCATTAGATATAGCAACTTTTATACAAATATCTATGATAAGAAAATTATATTAATTAGTTTACCACAATCCAAAATACGAATTTTATTTTATATTTAGTATTAGCTGTAACTCACTTTACTCACTTTAATGACGTAATGAGTGAAAGAGAAGATTATACTTTTATATTAAAAGGCGAAACCATTATGTTAAATCTTACGGATAAATTATGGATTATTTTCTCAGACTGTTGAATAACTGGGGGATCCCGAAATTCCTTGCGTATGTCATTGGCTCACTTATAAATTCAAAGAGTGTAGACAAAAGAAAACTTCAACTTTGCAAGGGACCCACAACCCAATAACTTAAAAGAGAAACTCTGGAAATTATTGTGCATAAGAACGTTTTGAAGTTCTCGTTCTAGAAGATTTTATTGTTCGTCAATTTGTATCAAGTCCTACCGAAAAGTAGAAATACACTGTACTAATGAGTTTTATAAATCAGTTGCAATTTTTCCATATGTATTTCTTTTCAAAATAATTTGGCTTTCGACTAACTGGAGTGTCTGTTTGGATTACTCCAGTTAAACATAAAAGTTAGCCGTTCCGTGAAAAATCAATGCTCGTAATGTGCATTTCAAGACCATTTACTCTTGAGATGCACTTAACCAACCGGAACTGTTCATGAAGTTTAAAATCTAATCGCATTTTTTATAAAGCAACGCATTAAAACTCTGCTTGAACATAAAAAATTAAAATTTCAATTAAAATTCGCATTTGTATGT
This sequence comes from Cheiracanthium punctorium, assembly GCA_038373885.1. Taxonomy (NCBI): domain Eukaryota; kingdom Metazoa; phylum Arthropoda; class Arachnida; order Araneae; family Cheiracanthiidae; genus Cheiracanthium; species Cheiracanthium punctorium. Next base: position 178,089 of record JAWZYV010012683.1, on the reverse strand, counting down.
CATTTTTCAGATTTTAAACTACGCTTAAAAGTATCCTTAAAGCGTAAGTCCTCTACGCTTAAAGATATTTTGATATGTTTACTGCCAAAATATGCTAGAGTAAGCTTTTTTGAAAAGTTCATTTCAAAAAATTTCCACTAGGTGGCGCTTTGCATGGTAAAATCAGCTTAAAATAACCCATATCAGTTAATAAATGCTTAAAAACTAATAAATGAATAATAAACTTGAATAAATGTTGAGATTATTTAAAATTTTTGAATTACCTATTTTAACTGTTAAATTTGCTATTTTTCATACAAAACGCTACCTAGTGGGCATTTTTTTAACTATTTGTTTTCAAAATTCCTAGAGTGCGTCTCATGTACAGTCTATGTACCAAATTTGGTTACAATCCCTCAAAACCGTCTTAGCTACAGAACTCTGTTTATACATAGGGGATATTCAATTATAGCCACCCTCTACATAGAGAGATATGTTTGTAGTAAAAATATCAAAGTAGCTTTGATATGTAAATAGAATATATGGATAGATTTTTTATGTTATTAAAAAAGAAATTTTGAAAATTTATGTTTTGAAATTTGAAGCACAAATGTTTTTGAGTGAAAATTGCAAGTTATCAGATACAGCTTCAAAACACATTTAATGAATGATACCTAACTTTCAAAAATATATATTTGACAACTAAATATGAGGTGACCGATTTAACGCTTTGATGCGCAACCCTTTCCCAATGCTGAAAAAAGGGCAGCCGTTGCCATCTCTCGACTTAACTACCAGCAAGATGGCGGACGATCGAAACGTTCATCGCGTGCCACAGATCTAGAGACCCTTTTTTGACGACAGCTGACTGTTCCGCACAACCAGCTGTCGTCAGCACTGTTTTTTCAGCATTGGGCAATCTATCCAGCTGTTCTCGCATTCTTCCATTTTTCAGCAGATGTCAGTGCTGTTAAAAACAATCATGACAATTTTTTACGGGAAATGAGGTGCTTAAAAGTAAAGGATTCTCGTGCTACTATGTCACCCGGAACTATTTTTAAAGAAATCAAATCTATTCTTCTTGACTGGCAACAGTCAAAACGTCAGAGTTTGGGTGTTCCCAGAGCGGGAACACTGCACGTTAAAATGTTAAATGAGTACCTTCTGATTTTTCCTCTAACCCATAAAATCTGAAGGATATAGTAACTAATCTAAAACTGAAATATAAATTTTGAACCTTTTTTAACTGTGGGAGACAATTTCTAACACTGTGGGACTGTTACAACTTTATTTATGACTTAAAATAAAAATGCGAATGCGCGATGTTACTTAATCCTGTGTTATTTTTATTTTTGAGAAACATAATTCAATTCAAATTTTTTACATTATCACCCATTACAGCAAGTTTTGAAAAATGTTCGCGCTCATATAGGGATTTCCGGAGAATTCCAGTGAACAACGATAAATTAAAAACAAATCATAACTGAAGAAATTTCGTCAATAGCACCAACAAAGTTGCGAAATGTTTCAAAAAATTCGGGTTCTCGTCTTGTTCATATTTTCATTCAAAATGGTTGCGGACATTTTCAACATTTACTGAACACTATTTGCTGAAAAACATCGTGTGTCTCCATGTCTGTTTAAGCTCACAAATAAAGTTGAAACAGTTCAACAGAGTGTTGGAGATCGCCTTTCACTCTTAAATGATTCAAGCAAATTATACTTCAGTATTAAAATAGATCCACATCCTTTAGATTTAAGAGTAATAAGAGAAATCAAAGGACATTCTTTTAAATTGGTCGCTCTGTTCAAGTAACGAAGAAAGTAACACTTAAGAATTAGAATGAAATTTAATTTGTTAAAGTTGATAGTTGTTTCTCGTCTTATTCATTTTTTATGCATTAACAGTACTGAACTAAAACATACTGTTTCTTTTTTTTAAACTATGTTCTACTACATTTTAAATTACTTTAAGTACTACTTCTTTTAAGGAAATGCAGGGCAAATGCGCCTTTATATATCATCTAGTTTCTCAGAAGGAAAGTCTGGAAATCAATTTAGCATATGCATACTTGAGTGATTAAATTTGTGCTACATTTTAAACTATTGCGCTTCAGAAAGCTGTGTTTTATAACGGATGCATCTTTTTACTTATTTATAATGAGAGAATTAAGAAATACTTAAAAATGTGTACTTATATAAATAGCTTTAAATTTTTATAGTTTTGTCTGAACGCGTACTGGTTATAAAACGGTGCTTTTCGTAAAGCAGAGCATTAAAATTCCGCTTAAAAATTACATTTTAAACTCCTAAAAAATATGCATATAAATAATATATTTTTAAACGGAATTCTAAAATACCAGAGTTATTTTGATATTTTTTGTGGGAAAACATACACACACACAAATATATCTATACATATATCAATTAACAGACTATCAGTGTCATAAGAACTATTTTTTTTAAATTAATTAGATTTCAAATTTGAAATACTTTTTATCCAGCTAAATTTCAAAGTTCGTCTCGTTGAGTTTATCTTACTGCATTGGTTCCATTACTTAATAGCGTTGCAACAACTTCGTTTATAAAAACTATTTTTTAAAATTTCTTTACATTTCGCTTGATTTAAATTATCCTAAAATAATAAAATATTTGTGAGTACTTATAAACATTAAAATATATTTTTAGGAAATTTTTCTGTATAAAAGAGAATAAGTAAAATTTTAATAAGATTTACCAAATTTCTTTCGTGCTTATAGAAATGACTTTCTTCTTTTAGACACGCCAAATACTCGTTTTTTAAATTCTTATTTTACTTCCACACATACATGAATGCGAGATATGTTTTTTTCTTTTTTTTTTTTCATTCATCTAAAACTAGATAACCTTATTCGTTCGAAACTTAAGAATTAAACTCAAAGCACTTCAAAAAGGAAGTAGATTTTTTTTTGTTATTGAAGCTTAGTAAAATTTTAAATAAGTTCAATAATTACTTGAAATAAAAGCTTTTTAAGGCTGCAGAGAAATGAATAAGAGCTTTTATTATTTCTTATTTTGCTTAAATGAAACGAATAAAATCTAGTGCACTCAATTCTTTTTATTTTTTAGAAAGAGAGTACGATGCGCTTTGAAGTTTTATTTTTTAGTTTAAATAATTTTTTATTTAGAAACTTAAATACTTAATGTTTAAAAAGTGAATTACTGATTAATTAAATTTTCTAGATGGCAGCCGAAATTTGGGAAGCTTGAAAAGCTCGGAAATATTTTTTAAACCAGACTTCGTGCCGATTACAATCGACTGTAATCGATGACTAAAATATTATTTTACAAATTTACAGAACTGCTATGATAAAATTGCATTTCCATAGAATTCTTTTGATATTTGATTTCTTTAACATCAAGATTACTGTTATTTTACTAAATTAACATTCACTAGTCATAATCTTTTTTGGAAATTGTTAGTAATCGTTATCGTAATCCATATCATTTCTTGTAATCGATTACAGATGACCGTGTAATCGCACGAAGTCTGCTTTAAACTAGCCTATCGTCTGAGTAAAAGCTGAGTGTTAGTAGGTTCAACAACGAATAACAAACGCAGATTTGCTACTATGCCATTATTTTATGTTAATTAAAAACTTCGTAAAATAACACACATGAATGAAAAAGTTGAAGCAGGATATTAAAGAGGAGAAATTTGAATTCAGGGTCATAAATTATTTGCGAATTTCGTACCGTGTACTCAGGTAGACAGCAGTATGCCTCGCATACAGGTATGTGAACATTTTTTTTTTCAATGACGGGCTTCTGCCTTGGAGGCATTCTTGACTACTAAGGCCGGAGTTGTTGGTGTCTTTATTAAGGCCAGCGCAGACTCTAGTCCAATCTCATACGCTAGAATGGGAATTTTTAAGCATCTCTTAAGGTCAGCGTCCACTCACGTCCGATTTCGAACGCAGCGGGGCTTTTTTTTAATGGTCAAGGCATTGTAAAAGGGGGGATACAGGGCAGGGGCGAAGAATTTATTGGCTTTTAATGACCTGTCGGGATTCGCCGCCAAAGGATAACGCGTGAAACCACAAAAGCACGCCAAGCACACAATGGGGGAACTTTTCTCCGCAATCCGTCTTCCAGATACTGAAAAACACATCGAGTTCCCGTTATAGCGTACTGAAACGCACGTGAGTGGACCCTGGCCTTTAGACGGATTGCGGAGAAAAGTGTTCCCATTGCGTGTACGGCGTGCTTTTGTGGTTTTACGGGTTATCCTTTGCCAGCGAATCCCGACTGGTCATTAAAAGCCTATAAAATTTTCGACCCTACACTGTCCCCCCCCCACCCTTTTACAAAGCACGCATGTGCGAATTGACTTCATTTGGGAAGTACCAAAAAATATTATACCATAGTTAAGACCATTAAAATGAAGACCTTTAAAATCTCCCCTCATACCCTGCAGCTTACGGAAACGGACTCGAGTCTGCGCTGGCATGTATTGGGGCATATGGGGGGGGGCAGTGCCACTCCCTATGTAGGGACGGACACAATGACAGCCACGCCCAGTCGGGGATCGAACCCCCACCGCCGGGAGTTGAACCCGAAGCGATAGTACGGTGTGTGTTACCCATCGTGAAATCTGGTCGGCCAGGTGTGTGAACAATGTGCGCAGATGTCAGTATTGGACGTGTTGTTGGACTCAAAGAAGCCGGTTGGTTTAATAAGCCAACTGCTTGACATTTATTTGGATAGAAGGAAACGGTCGACCTAAGAGAAACGACAGAGCGGGGGGACCGATCAGTCGTCAGCTAAACACTCAGAGCTTTAGATTCTTAATTTTCGGAGATATTTTTAGTGAAATTTTACAAAAAAATGAAGAAAAAATTACAAATACAGTGACAATCTTGGTAAAAATACTTCACGTTTATAGTGACTAATTTTAGTAAAATTACTTTTTACATAACAACCATATTTAGTCACCTTTGTAAGATTATTAGTTTTGTTATTTCATATTAGACATGTGTTCCGCTATAGATAGACGTATAGGAAATTTGGATTTTTATTTTATTTAATTCATTTTTATGAGTCATTTTTTAAAAATCATTTCAGCACATATTCCGTCGATCTTCAAATGTTAGCCAACCAAAAAAGAGTTTTTTGCCTCTTTTTACTTTCCGATCATGTACCATGTAAGGAAAGTATTGTAATCATGAAAAAATTCAACTTCGAGATTTTGGTGTATTTTTACGTATTGAAGTCATTTGAATTCATTTATACTATTTTTACGAGATGTCTGTGTGTGTGTGAACACGATAGCTCCTAAACGGGGCATTCGATTGAGCTCAAATTAGGTATATAGGTTATAAACCACTGTCGCAAGACCGGTATTGATTTTGGTGTGTATAGGACTTTTCTTTTTCTGCAGGGCTACGACAAAGATTTCTTGTACATTATATCCTATGTGGGGAAATTCTTGAAAGTGCGCTAGCGTTTAAACGGTACATTCGATTGAGCTCAAATTGGGTATATATGTTATAAACTACCATCGTAAGACCGGTATTGATTTTGATGTGTATAGGACTTATAGTTTTTCTACAGGGCTACTGCAAAGACTTCTTTTACATTAGAGCGTATGGGTAGAAACTGTTGAAAGTGCGCTAGCGTTTAAACGGTGCATTTGATTGAGCTTCAGTTTGGTATATATGCTTGAATTATTCATCGATTAAAATTTATTTAAATGCTTGGTAATGATTTTAATCGTAAGTGTTGGGAAAGTCGACTGGAGTCACACCATATTTTTTTCAATTTGTATCCTATCTTTTTGCAATGTGCAGTAAAAAGCATTGCTTTTCTTCAGATCTTTCCAAAGCTATTCGTAGACTCACCAAATTCTTCTTTAAGCGAAAGCTATGGGCAAAAACCGAAATTCATATAAATCCAGATGTCCATCTGATAAGCATGCATTCGTTAAAGCAAGATTTTAATTTAATAATGCTTGCACTGCACAGATTCCAACATGTACGGAATAGAATTGATTTCTTGTTCCAAACTTAGGCAAAACTCCTCGGTGTATAAACAGTAATTTTTTATTTTATTTTATTTTATTTTATTTTATTTTATTTTTATTTTTTATTTATTTATTTTATTTTATTTTATTTATTTTAATTTATTTTTTTAATTTATTTTTTATTTTTATTTTATTTTATTTTATTGGGGGGGGGGGGGATAATAATCAGTTCACACGTTTAACTCAGAAATTTTGCAATTTCCTACAGTACATGATGGCATCTATGTACACGTAAGTGATCAAATGATTCTACAATTTATTCAAGCGAGAAAACCATCAGCTAATATATTCATTAAGTAACCTCTTTATGCAACTATGGATTATCGAAAGACATTTAGTTTTTTTATTAACGAGTAAGATAATTTATAGCAATTCAGAAAAAGGAATACTTCCATAAAACTCTCGCATAATAAAGAGAGGCTAGAGTTCCGTTGAAAAAAAAATCGGATCAATTAATCTGAAATTTTATATGCGGAAAATATGATTATCACGCACTCAGTGATTAATAGTTCTTCCGCATTTTACGGGAAGCAATATATCTTTGTTAATCAATTTCGATTTTGCGTCTTCATTATCTGTTTACTTCATGAAAGTTGATGGATTAATTCTGAATAATTCAATATCAAAAATATGAACAGAAAAATAATTACTTGTGAACAAATAGGTAAACTTCACTGTAGATGATTGTTAAGCAGGTTATCAAAGCTGATTCAATTCCTTTGTTTCCGCACGATGAAACGACTTCATTTTTATGTTGAAGAAATGATAACTTTTTAACTGTAAATAATAACTTTACATCAGACTAAGCATATCTGAGACGTGTCCGGATGGTTGCAGTTTGGATTGTCAGTTACATATTCAAATACACTGTAAGAAATACCTGTAATTTTACCACATATATTGCAAAAAAATAATAATGGAGCACAGCACTGTGTGTTGTAAATCCACTCATGAAATGACGCAATGATGTTGATAAGGCAATTGCGAAGGACCTTGTACAACAAATTGACACAGTCTTTACATCACAACTTTTTGGCGTTATGTTACCCACGCATTGTGTTGTAATCTACGGTTTTTTTTTCATTGTAGCTGTAAACATACTTTAAGAGCGGCAGATTTTTCGTACTATTGAAGCCAACGTACATTTGTCAATCTTGAAAAGTCCCTATTGAAATTCTAATAACTGATGTCACAAGCACAGCATATCTCTGGTTTTATTGAAATTATTGCAACTTATTGAAGAACTTAAAAAACAAATGATCATGAAATTAATTCAATTCTACCATTGCAAAATTATGATTTGCCTGAATTTTTAATTATTAGTTTCAAATAACGTTGTGATGTATAAATTTTTGATTACTTTTATTACATTAGCACATAACGTATTAACTTTTACTTGATAAACAAGCTCTATGAATATTTGTTTTCTGTTTATAAAGTCTATATGCTTTTTTAGTAATGTATTACATACAAATTTCATTATTCAAACTATAATGAATAAAATTCCGAATACTTCGTTAGCAACAAGACGTATGGAATTTAAAGCCTTCCTAAACACAATAAATTTTTCCATTGCGGTTTCTAAGAAACTTTTATGCTAAATAGGCATTGAAAAGGCGAAAACACGAAAATTACAAAAATTTCAAATCGTGACTCATGTATGCTGTGTCCTAGATAACATTAAACAATAGCATTTGCATATTGCTTGTTTGATTTATCCTTAGTATTCCTTATGCTGTTAAGTATAAAAAAAAAAAATTCGAACGGATAATGCCTTGCGCTTGAAGCATTTTCAAGAGAAATTAATCTGTATTTACGTTATACCTACTGTCCTAAATATGAAAAAAATTTAGATCAACAAATACCAGAATGTTTATAATATTAAATATTTAATTATACGTTCAGTATATTTACTCATAAACATTTTTATTTCAATCCTCCGAAAACATTACGTAAGATTCTTTAAGTTAACAAAGTAGGCTTCAAATAATGTGAAATGTGTATTCATCATACTTAAAAAAAAAGTGTTTTATGTATTATTTAAGTGTTGGATTCTTATATTTCAAAACAGTAATTAAAAATGCTCTTTCCAGTACTATTAATAATTTTAGACTCCTTGATTGAGAATATTTTTAAGAAAATATTTAAATAATTTGTATAAGAGCATAATATTACTTTAAGAATTAGAAACCATTGAATATTTTTGCAATTATTCACCATATCATAACGAAACATTCCATGGACACTAATTGCAAGTTTGTTATCGCTTCATACCCGAGTTCACCATAGTCACATATATTCTACTAAAATAACGTTGCGCATAATTTTACACCAACGCCAAAACGTAAATTTAATCAACCTCTCATAACTCAGGTTCACTAAGTTAAGTATATGAATTTCTCCGGCAGTTATCAAGATCATTCGCGGTATTATATGGCTGGGAGAAACACGTGCATTTAAATAGTTCCTCTGTAAAAGATAGAGATAATAATTTATGAAGGAATAAATTTCGCTTAATTATTAATAATGGTGCGGAAGAATGCGGAAAATTTAAGATTCAAACTTGATGTACGGCGCATTCATTTAGAGGATTGTATGTTGACTGTATGGCTAAGTGAAACGGCTTTCAAGGAAAACTGCATTCTGGAGGTAAATGATCATTAGTATGTATGAAGTTAGTTCTAGTTAGTTTGATTCGTGTTGGTCGAGGCGTTCAAAAATGATGAAGTTAATGAGGCATCAATAGACGAAAAGGCTTAACTAAAAGAGTGGAAATCGGGCTAAAGAGTTATGTACCTCAGCTGAATTGCAGTCTTGTTTATGCTAGCCCTGTTTGGTCTGAGATATTTATAGTGTTACAGAAGTGAAATATTGTTTTCCCGAATTAGTGTGTTGCTGGAAATAGAGTAGTGCAGGCTTTCCTGTAAGTGAAATGAGTATGTGAACCCTTGACCTTGATGACAAACTTGGCGCCAAATTTGGCGACCAAAATAAAGTTCTCGAAGGATAATTTTATTTCAGTTAGGGAAGAAGCTACGAGAAAGATTGAGAAATATGACGACACGACCTGCTTGGAAATCTATAAATACAGTAGAATCTCCCTATAACGAACTCGCTTGGTTCCAGTTTAAAAATTCGCTATAGGGAAGATTTCGTTGTACAGAGATTATAGATTTGTGCATATATTTCAGTCAATATTACAAGCATTTTAGTTAATTTGTTATTTAGAAGTATTTAATTATGACTTACAATTAAAAACAAATTCGTGTATATTATAAATTTATTTAACTTATGAGTTCTTACTTTTCAATGAATAAATGAAATGTTCAAAAGTAAAGACAGTAATCTAATTTAGAGTATAAAATATTTATTTCTACTTGCTTCTATTTCACTTGAAAAATTCCGATATTTTACATTGCTTTGCTTTCCGTGATATTAAATTTTCATAAAAATTTTCACATTTTAAAAGCGTGCTGAAAATACAGTCAAGCACATTTTCTTCCATTTGAATTGAATGCTCAAAAATCATCAACTTCCTTAAAAAATGACAAACAATTTCAAAGATAATTCAGAAAAAAATTCGTTATAGGGAGGCAAGCACTTCGTTATATCGAGAGTATTTTTAATGTTATTTCACATATGCCTTAGAGTTACGTTCCGATTAAATATTTCGTTATACGGATAAATTCGTTATAGTGAGACATCGTTTTTGGGAGAGTCTACGTATCAGAGTCTCTCTCGCCGTGTGTTAGTCAAAATAGTCTGGTTAGCAGAGCTACACGATTTACATTGCGATTTCAATAGTGTTATTGTTGGGATAGTTAACGATTTGCTGTTGCATGTACTATTGAATTCTGTATTTTTTTCATATATTATGTGCTCCAATTCGTCGCATAAAGCTTTATATTCGCTTTTCGAGCTTGATGAACTATTTTAACGTACATCTATTTTGTGGCTTTCGTATCAATAGACCTAAAATTGTATTACTTATTTTAAAAAAAATGATGTATGTTAAATTTTCAATTACTATTACTTACCTGTTTTACTTTTTCTCTAATTTGCATTTTATTACTTTATTTTCGATTCTACTACCTATTTTCTATCATTATTTTCTTCTTTTCAGATCTCTTATTATTACTCCTCCATTTGTTTTACTTTTTCTGGAATGGCAAAGATCTATTGCTTTTCAGTTTTTCTTTCTTTTCGTTTTGTATTTATTTACCTGCTTTGCACCGGTGCGTTTATAGCTTTCTTCTTCATAAAATCAAGTGAACAGATATTCAGAGAGCTGAAACCCGGTTTCAAAAGGCTTAGAAAATTGCGGCAGTGTGTTCATGAATATCCCATAAGTAGAGTTGTCATTAGCTTTACTGTAGTGAAATAACAGAAGAAACCATATTTATACTTGTATATAACGCTAGCCACTAGACAACTAGATTACATATGAAGACAAGTGCATCTAAATATGAGAGAAATAATTCTACTTAAAATTAGATCGAATAAAAATTACGTTATTTTCATTATATTGATTCATACAACTTTTGATTTTTCTCTGTAAGAAATGCAATAATATCTTTTACTTTCTATTTATCTACATTTCCATTTCAATTGCAGCCTATTTATTACGTTTCATAAATATATTTGTTTTCTATTGTAATATTAGTACATTTAAATTATCGTTTATCGATGAATTGAATACAGCTCAAAACGTATTTAAAATAACAACAAACAAGGCTTACATGAACGTCCTTCAAATTTTAACTATACGGTAGTATTTTTATTAATGGTATATGTCACAAATTACCAAAGAATTATTAATCATTCATGATAAATGTGGTTTATTGTTTTTACAAAATTCTAAAATAATACATGTTTAATGATAAATATTTTGACAAAATGATGCTAATGTAATTCTGCTTCCATTCATCAAACCAAATTTTTGAAACTCAAACGGAAATAACAATAAACTATGGGAGAAAATACACCTCTCATTTATTTAATAGTTACTGTTAAATTAATACTGATTTACTAAAAAAAAATTAACCACTCAAAATTCAATTTTTTCGTTTTTAATGCAAAGATTAAATTTCAGTGAAACATTCCTCGAACATATTTTTTTTCACTTGAGAAATTCAAAATGCAATGAAGCATGTAAAATTCTTATCGATTTACTCTTATGCTAAACACATTTCTTGCGTCTTGACATTAATAGTACTAATAATTGCATGAAAAATGCATTACATCTTTTTAATGGAAAAAGTCATATAGCCATGCATTCTTTCAATCATCAATTTACTTCCACTTTCTTATTAAAAAAAAAACTATGCAAAACTCAATAAAACTCTTTCGAAATTCAAGTATAAACATCAAAAGTAATAGTGATTCATTATGCTCAACCTGATCAAATATTGAGGTTAATCTATCTTGAAATAAGAGGAAACAATTTCACTCTCATAATTCTTTCTAATTATATTTCAATTTCTCTTTTAATGACTGGAAAGCAATTTTAGTGCCACTACTGATAATCTTCCAGAAACCTCATTACTCGTTTGCAGCAATTACTTTAGACTTTTAATCAGACTATTATGTAACCTATTTATTCGACTTTATATATATCACACGTTGCATATTATGTCAGTATAACGAGTTATTAGGCTATTGAACGATAAAAGCAATTGGCATCATCGATGTCTAATATAAAATGATGTACATGTAAAGGCACTAATGGTTATAGAAGATAGTATAAAATTGTACATCGATTTAACCCTTTAACGCGCAGTGTTCCCGCTCTGGGAACACCAAACTCTGACGTTTTGACTGTTGCCAGTCAAGAATAGATTTCATTTCTATAAAAATAGTTGCGGGTGAGATAGCTCCACGAGAATCCTTTACTTTTTAGCCCATCATTTACCGCAAAAAAAATTGTCACGATTATTTTTAACAGCACTGACGTCTGCTGAAAAAGGGAAGAATGTGAAAACAGCTGGATAGATTGCCCAATGCTGAAAAAAGGGCAGGAGTTGCCATCGCTAGACTTAACTACCAGCAAGATGGCGGACGATCGAAACGTTCATCGCGTGCCACAGATCTAGACACCCTTTTTTGACGCAGCTGGCTGTGGATGGCGCACAGTCAGCTGCGTCAAAAAAGGGTGTCTAGTTCTGTGGCACGCGATGAACGTTTCGATTCGTCCGCCGTCTTGCTGGTAGTTAAGTCGTGGGATGGCAACGGCTGCTCTTTCTTCAGCATTGGGAAAGGGTTGCGCTTCAAAGGGTTAAAAGGTGTTTTCTTACAGCGTAGCACGTCGACAACGCTAATTAATCCATGAATTAGTACCTATATTCGTTTTAGAATCAATATATACAATTGATCTCGCTAAATGGAATAGCCGATTCGTCGCGAAATTTTTTTTAAATAGACGGGATAATCCATTATCCGGGACCAAGCTGACAATTTACTGCTGTTAGGTAATCGAAAAGTTATTACATTAAGCAGGATATTCTTTTCACCGATATTACACTGAACGGGTTCTACTGTATACAGGGTGATCCGAAATCGGATTTATTAATTTTTAGGAGGGGTAGAACACACCAAGACGGTTCAGAATCCCATAGCAATGCGGGGTCGAAAACGTCGTCTTCATGTACCTATTAATAATCATTTTAGAAGAAGCGTGCAGGTAATAGTAAAGTTTTCGACCTTGGTTTTTCAAACACTAGTCCATCTTTCACCGATTTTACTTGATAAAAATTGTTAATTCAGAATATTTTTCATTCATTACAGGGATGAAATCGTCGAAGGAAAGCCCACCGTTTATGAAACTTGCTTAAGAAACTGGACGCACTCTCCAAAACTTCTTCCAAAGTGATTATTAACAGGTACATGAAGACGACGTTTCCGAACCTGCATTCCTATGTGATTCTGATCCGTCTTGGTGTATCCTACCCCCCCTACTAGAAGTTTGTAAAACTAATTTCGAATCACACTGTTTATGGTGGTATGAGGAAAGTTAGTTGAGACCTCGAGTTATATCGAATGAGGAGGCTTACTTCATTAAAGAATGATCTTCATTTCACTTTGCAAATACCATTAGGCCATGTCCTGGAGATCCAGTGACGGCACAGGTTTCACAACACTCCACTACATATAAACTCTGTTAAAAACCTAAAGACTATATTTTCCCCACGAAATTTTGGTTATATAGTTTCTGTCAGGGACCAAATTGCTGATATATAGGCCCAGGACAAAACCTTCATTGGTGGCCCCCTCTTTTACGAAAACGTCCTTATACTCTACATAGCAACTCTCATATCCCACCATACAAAGAAGCATGTTATAAAAGCGTAACAATAATTATTTAATCAAGATGAAAAATGAAATGCAATGGTTCGATGATAATAATAATATAATAAATATAATTTAAATATTATTACGTAATTCTTAATCGTTAATTTCCTTCCATATTTTCCATGTAGCATGTTCCACAATGTTTTTGTATTTATTTTCCTAATGTTTAGAGCATTTATTTATAATGGGATAGATCTTCACTTCGCTCAACTTAGGAAGCTATTTCCTTTTATATGTTCCAACTGAAAATCAGCTCTATGGTTTCCTCGAGATCAATTCACATCAATGCATAGGCCATGCCTAAATAATAAATTACGCGGAATAAACTGCCCGAGACCTTTTTGCTAAAAACAGTTGTGGATATAATGTTGCAATATGAAGTAGTAACAATCATAATTATTACTATTATTTTTCATAAAATTAGTTTCTAAGTCTCTTATTTTAAATAAAAATCCAAATTTACAAATTTTTAAACTTAAAGGGTGATTTGGGGTGCCCTAATTACCCTTTAAATTTAAAGGTTTGTGTTTACTAGTAGAGGAACAAACAGTGGCGTAGGGTTCGATTTAGGGGAGGGGTAGTGCATCCGTTTTTTAAAATCGTAGTGTTACTAGAATTAATATAAATGTTTTAAAATAGTTTTTTTTTAATAAATATTTTACATTTTCAGAGGGAGCCCGGAACCCCTTGCCTCCTACCCTTAAATACGCCCCTGAGAACGAGAGGGGGTACATTAAACTTAATTGGCTTAAGAACTTTCCTAATTTCACCTGTCCAGTTACTGAACAGAATTTATGTCACGTCAGAAAAGGTTTGTGGCAAAAAATTCGTTCCCTGTTTATACGGCAACTGGTGTTTACATAATAATTGTAATTTCTGAGATTTTTTTAAAGAATGTTTTTTAATTTAAAATAAATGGACGTTTTTAATGAAAATAAATCCCAATTGATTCTCATAGCGCATGTCTCAACTATTTTTAAGTTTATTTAATTTATTATGTAAGTAAATATTCTTTAGTTTATTTGATTTAATGTGAAAATATTTGCAATATATCATGTATATATATAATTTTATACAAAAAAGATAATAACTATTTTATTGTGAGTTTACTTAAAAAACCCACGTACCAATCTCACAGGGATTGCGTAAAGTATTACTGGCAGGTTACGATTATATATGAAGATATTCAGTAGTCTGCAATTGTTCTGAAAAGAATATATATGACATTACTTTTGTGTTTTACCTTGAACCTTCGGTATTGTACAGCAATAAAAACTTGTAAGGAACTTCAAAACTTCTTTCGCAAACAGGGAAAATTTTACGTCTCTGTTTGCTAACAATGGCTTCAGTAAGATCATTCTTCATTATTATGAAATAAAATACAGACATAAATTTCTGCATAGCTCTCAAAAACTTAACACTTTTTTGAAATGTGTAATCAATGAACAGTCATTGTGGAATAGAATGCTCCTTTTTCACGTGGATGTTCCAGTTCACAGAGTTCACTCAAGAGAAAATGGCAGCTGACTTCATGAAATCCCTGGGTGATTTGAAAGTACGAAATCCGCAATTGATTTTCTCACTCGTTTCAAGTTATAGAAAACGTTTAAAAATTTGGCGATGAATGCTTTGATTTTAGCATTTAAAAGGCAGCAGAAAGTTTGTAAAGTTTGGAAGGGAGTTTTTGCTTTTAAATATCCACTTTATTGGAGTCGTAGGTTCTTTTTATAAAAGTAATTTTAGAATTTTTAGTGTCGTTCTATTGTATTATTATACTGAAGTGTTTTTTCAACTCATAAATGCAACGGACTTTCAAAGATTTCCACTATTAATTTTTAAAAAAGTTTTCTATAGGAAGCACTTACATTATGCATATGGTTGCGTTTTAGATTATATATTATCTGTCTTTTCAATAAAATGGATAAATTTAAGCCTAATACGCCTCATTTTTAATATTGATTTTAATATTCAAACTTATAAATCACAAATGATCTTTTTTACTTTCTGTAAATACACAAATAACTTCAGCTTTCCGAAAATGCTTTTGAGTTTTTCAACCAGTTTTTCAACCATATTTTTGTTACATTAAAAACGATTACGGAAAACAGTATTGATGCTTGATATTTTCACAATACCTACCATTTTTTTAAGTGTCCAATTCTTGATTTAACAAAAGATGACTTTTTCTATTGCCACAACTCTTTTTGCTTTAAAAAAGCTTTTTTTATTCTCCATTTTTCAAAAGAAGAAAAAGAGAAACGAAAGATACCAATAGTCTCATTATTTTAGTTCATTTTATCCATGAAAATGACTTAATTTATTAATAATTTGTGTATTCTTAAAGTGTTTAAAATTGTTAAAATCAAGTAGAAACAAATGTTAAGTTATTAGCTTCAACAGGTAATTAATTTTACTTTATTTGACGTACAGTATGTTTCCAAATCTATCTAAAACATTTCATAATACTAAAAAAAAAAAAAAAAAAAATAGCTAAAACTTTTCACAGACGAATTCTATTAAATTTTGTATTACTTTCAAAATCGTTTTTTTTTTTATTAGTTTTAGATAATTTGAGGTTTTATATATATTTACTATACTTTATGTTCACAATATCAAATTTATAAGAATTACGGTGTCTGTTACAGATTTTATTTTCCACTCAAAAGGAATAGAAGAATTTTATAAACATATGTGCATATTTATGAGGGGTTTTATGATGTATGTCAGTTTATTGAGTACATAGATGTTTTGCATAAATTTTACCGAGTTCATATACTTTGACGTTTCTTTATTCTTGGAAAATTTTCTGAAGTATTATGCATGGAAAAAAAATCATGGACATAGATATTTTTGCATAATTTTTACCAAGTTCATATACTTTGACGCTTCTTGTAAAATTTTCTGAAATATTATATAGAGAAAAAAAATCACGGACTGTAATATTTATGAAGAGCTTTATAGTTTTTTCTCTATAAGAAGTTTACCTCAAAAAGTTTGGAAGCATTTCTGTAAGTTAGACATTATTGTGTGCCCACGACCTTATTCTTTTTCCATAAAATGCACTTACTTTTTAAACATATGCTTATGCAGTGTATTTATATATTGAAAAATAAAGACGTTCTTAAATGATTTTAAGGTTATATAACTTCAATTATATTGACTTAACCCATTAAACGCCGCTATGAGAATCGGACAGAATTTTTTTTAATGTATATACATTTTTTACATACATACATTTTTTTTTACATTTTTACCTCTATTATATAACAGTTGAATTTTTTTTAAACTCAAAGCATTTAAGAAATATAGCATGTTCCCGTAGCGGGAGCTTTGGCGTCTCATGGGGATAAATGTCTTTTCAATTTTGGATACAGCAATTCCTTTTTTTACGCAGATGCTGCTCAAAACTGTATATATAAAGTAATTATTTTTGTTGTTGATACTATAAATGTACGAAATAACCAGCCTGCGAAGTCCAAACCTTTCTTTATTGTTGAACGGTAGAAAAATCAAACTGGAAATGCTAACTAGTGGGAGGGCGCCAAAGCTTCCGTTGTGGGAACAAAAAATATAAGCTTTTATAACATTCCTTTATAGGAATCTATTCATGGAGGATTTTAAGAATGTTGTTCTTCAAGCTGTTGGTTTTAAATATGCATTCTACTTGGAACATTTAAGTGACCATTTATTTATTTATTTTTTTTTAGTTTTATATAGACAGTCATAAAGAGAAAATTTCACTTTTTAAAAATTAGAAAAAAAACATTAAATTAAAATATATTGTTCCGATAAAAATGTATAACACACCCTATAGTATAAATGTTTATATAAAATGTGCATTTCATAAATTGCGTTAAAATATTTTA
The DNA here is from genome assembly GCA_038373885.1 of Cheiracanthium punctorium. Taxonomy (NCBI): domain Eukaryota; kingdom Metazoa; phylum Arthropoda; class Arachnida; order Araneae; family Cheiracanthiidae; genus Cheiracanthium; species Cheiracanthium punctorium. Next base: position 160,836 of record JAWZYV010012683.1, on the reverse strand, counting down.
AGAAAAAAAATATATAATAGATGTTCCCGTAATGGGCTTTGGCGCTTAATGGGTTAAGAAATAAATGCTAGTAATCACACATTAATGATATTCACAACTATTCTATTTTTCTTGAATTTGTTCTACGTTTGTAGTTTGTAGTTAGTGTGTTTGAAAGCTGTAAGCAACTTGTAAACTCTCTGATATATCCATACAAAAATTCTAATTTTTATTTTTATTATCAATGGAGGAAGTGAAGAATATGTTTTCCAGCATGAATTTTCAAAGAAAACTATTTTCGTGATTTAGGTTTTATTTATTATACAAGAACTAGATTTCATTTTTTATTGAAGAATCCTATTAACTGTACATAAATGAAGCTATGATTTCTTGCCAGCTGGGACCACTCATAAATCACCATTTCATCGCTGGCTGTTTAGTTCTGAAACATTCACATTTTAACGAAAATAACATTTTTAGGTGAAAATCATGATTGATTAACCAAATACATTTTTTCTCTTTTCTGGTAAACTATCTTTAATTTTAAATATAAAACTCGAATCTTGCAAAGAGTACAGAGACGCTGTTCTGCTCTTGAAATGTGGATTCTTAATAGTCATGATTTTATCCATAGAATCAGCTATTCAAGTTTTTATTCTTATAAGTAGATATTTGGATTTCTCTATTGCCATAAAGGTTTTGTTACTGATACTTAAAATTACAACATTAAAACAAGCTGTACAAGCTGTGTTACAACAGTAAACTGTTTGTACTTAAAAGTACAAACAGTAAAATTATAAATATCTTTTTACGTTATTTATAAAAAGTAGTAAATAAAATGCACAAGAATTCTACAAAATATTTTATTAGTATTTCGAAAATCTGCGTTACATCGATTTCAGATAGTTCAAGAGTTATACCTATTTCTTAAAGATTTTTTTCACAAAACACAATTTTGAACTGTTACAAGCATTTGTCCGTCCGCGTTTTATTTTACTACGTGGCAAAGAAAAGTATTCTATAAACATTTGTGGGTATTTAAAGTGGCTGAAGATATATATCATATTCTTTCCGTATATGAAAGAAAAGAAAAAGGGAAGGATATTTTGAAATCTCACATATTCTGATTTTTCATATTAGTCTTCAGTTTGTAAAATATTCCTCGAATTCAAACACTAAGAACAAAATCTCAAACATGGTTGAACAAGAAATCGATTAATTTTGTTTTAATTCCTACCGGGAGGCATTTCCGTAGTGTGAATTAAGATCCTAGCAGATCCTTTAGCAATTAGGATCCTTAATGTGTGGTAAGCTCAAAGCCGACGCCAACTGCACTATTTTGAATTACAATGTACTTCCTATGTTATACAGATTTTACGGGTTGATGCCATGATACTTTGAGAAACGCCCATGTATACTATCATGGGTGTTGAAATGCTTATTGGTAGATAATGTATATATCTATATAAGGAGTTAGTCAGACAAGATGAAATTACCATTATCACTGAGGATACATGGTATAAGCGAACAAACAAATAAAAGAAAACATGAAAAACTTGTTTTTGCAATTGAAAATTGGATTACATGTGCTTATACATTGATTAATATCCAATCAAACTTCTGAGTTGTATTGAATTTTTTTTACTATAATCTCAATACGTCCGTTTAAAGAAACTTTTGTTTATTCCAAAGAAAAAGGAATTTCATTTAGTCAGCTCAGTTGATTTATTTTTTTTATGCATGATCATCTGTATAAAATAGCCATCTGTGTTAGAAAGTGTTTTTTACAATCTTGGCATTATTTACTAAATCATTTTGATTTGTATAATCCATACCGTCACTATGAAAATATCTTTCATGTGTGACATAATTTTTGTCATTAGTTGAGGAAAGTTTTTCAGACGAAAGCTAATCAAATTTTAACTTTAGGGCTCATTTATTTTATCTTTGAAAAGTCTAAAATTGTACTCCGTCCCATTCTTTCAATCAGCAAATGGCACGGATACTTTTTTTTATTTTTATGCTACAAGGTCATTTCTTTTATATCAAAATCACTGTTTGATTCACATGTGACTGAACAGATTTAATCTTAAATCGAAGTTCAAAGACCTACTTCAGATCTGAAGTAAAAGCATTTTTAAAAAATTGAGAAAAAACTTCTAGCTAATTCGAATGAAAAGATTCACAAAAGTAGGATAAAGTAGGGATGCTAAATTCATTTTCAAGATTATTTTAAAGATTCTTGTGGTTTTTTAGGGTAAAAATAAATACTAAAGTGAATGTTTTTTACCTCAAGAGACTTTTTGCTTCAACAATTCGGCAATTTTTGTAGAATTCTCGTACCTTTCTCAGAATAAGAAATGAATCATGCTTTATGGACTTAATAGAATAATTGCGCTTAATGGAATGTAGGTTAAAGGAATATCCCGCTTATTGTAAAACTTTGCAACGCACTAAACCGTAATAATTAGTCAATGTGATGCCAGATGATGTAAGATCCTGCTTATTAGAATAAATTCCCGTGGAAAATTACCTATTCCATTAAGCGAGTTCTACTGTAATTGGAGAGGAGATACTAACAGGTAATAGGAAAATACTCTGTGTAGTCACTCTTGCAACAATACATTTTACAGAACGCTGTAATGATAAAAACGGATTTTTTTAAGGGCTTGGAAGAGGAACTCGTAATACAGTTTTTGTGTGGTCTGACGTTAGTCGTGTTTGATTTTATTTGTTCAATTACTATTCTAGAAAATGGAATTAAACTTTAAGTGCTCTAATAAAATGGAATCTGTCTACGCCGAAATCAATGGAAAATTTTGGAAAGGCTTTGCTTAGAAAATTTACTTAATTAGGATGTAAAATATCCGTTTCTACATAGGATATTTATTTCTTTTATATCGCATATTTATTCAGGTTCTTTCTGTGTTAAAACCTTTTGTTTGCTTTTTTATTCGAATTTTCATTCTAAATAAAATATAGAATAATTTAAAAGAAAAGTATTGCATATGTTCAGGTTTCATTTATTTTAAAATACTCTATTTAATGTTATAGAAAAAATTTTCCTTTAATTTTTCTTTACTGGAAATGTTATGATTTTACGGCGATTCGAATTTTGTTTAATTTTATAATAATGTTCACATCAAAAACACATACTTTACTGCACTGTACACCAATTAAATCAGAACAGTTTGAATGGAGACTGTTTTCATGTGTTTTGCTACTTTTTAAATGTCCTGTTCAATATAATAACCTACGCTTGATCAATAAGACTAGGGATAAATCACCTAGAACATTAGTAATTTTATACTTATAGCTAATTATTTCGTATTTCCTGATTTTCTTTTCCAAACACTAATTTCTCAGGGTGGCAGCCTCAATTTAGGGGCAAAATATTTCGTGACATTGAGATTCTATTTAAGGCAGAATTTACGGTAATTGTTTTACACTCAATATAAAGTGCATGCACCACCCTTAAATGTCAAAGCAATCAATGCAGATCCAGACAGTCACGTGAGAAAACGCCACTGCCAGAGCATTTTATGTCCACAAAGCAGAGCATAGAAGTTATGAATTTAACAGAGAGTGACAGACTTTCCAGCCGGTACTCATTTTTAAACTATTTAAGCAAGCATAGACCAAAAGGTACAGAAAAATTGCAAAAAAAATATATTTTAATAAAATGAAATACAAACTCATGCAAATCTGCTGAGAATTAGGGACAAACAGTTATTCAAAAGCTGCCGAACTTCAAATAAAACCAGTGCAAAGAAAATCGTTCGAATTATATTAGAGACATAAATTTTTCTAAACTTATTCTTCGCAGAGTTTGATTGCAAATTTTTTCCAACCATTTCTCGAGGCTTCAGCTTACATTTGACTTTAGCTTTTGCAGGCAGAGTTAGGAGTGGTGGAAGGGTTTTTTTTCCAGTTAGTAATAAGTGATGCGGAATTGGTAGTGAAACACTGAAGTACACATCACGAGGAAAAACCTAAAAGAACAAACAGAAATAACGATATATATTTTATTATATTTTGCTATCACGAAATAGAAAGAAAATGGACATCTCATACATTTTTAATACACTGTCTACCAATAAGTATGACGATATCTGCGGTCCTGAGGTACGTCACGGCCTCCGGCGGTATATATCGTGTAGGAAACAGCATCGACATTTGTCGCATGCAAGATGCCACGCAGTTCGGAGCTCTCTGATTTCGAGAAAGGTATAATCATCGGGCATCACAAATGTGGCCGATCCTTAAGGGACATATCTAGCGATCTGAAGTACCCAAAATCGACAGTGGCCTATGTGATTAAGAAGTGGAAGGTAAGCGGTGATTGTCGGAATGTGCCCCGAGTCGGCAGACTAACAAAACTGGGAGAGCGACGAGTGCTGTCCAGAGAAATTCAGAAGAACCGCACCCAACCGATGGCCCTCATCCGCGAGGAGTTTCAACAGGCATCCGGGAGTATTGTTTCAATGAATACCATCCGTAAGGAATCACATCTGCTTGGTTTTCATGGTCGTGCTGCTGCCCATAAGCCTTTGATCACAAAGTCCAACCGCGCTGCCCGGTTAATGGGGTGCAAACCACATCGAAATTGGACCGTAGATCAGTGGAAACGGGTTCTTTGGAGCGACGAATCAAAATTCAACCTTTACCGTTCGGATGGCAGGGTGTGGGTCTGGCGTCTGCCGCCAGAATGCATTGTGCCAACAGTCAAGTTCGGCGGAGGTGGAATTATGGTCTGGGGGTGTTTCTCCTGGTATGGACTAGGACCCTTGGTCCCCATTCATAATAAGCTCAACGCCGATGCCTACTGCACTATTTTGGATGACAATGTGCTTCCTACGTTGTGGCAGTCTTACGGGTTGGAGCCCTGTTACTTTCAGGACAACAATGCCAGTTGTCATGTTTCGAGGTTAACCAAGGCTTGGTATGGTGCCAATCGAGTTCATCGAATGAGCTGGCCTGCCCAGAGCCCAGACCTGAACCCTATCCAGAACCTCTGGGACGAGTTGGATCGCCGAATTAAGGGGTGCACTACCCGTCCAAAATCGGTGAAGGAACTTCTATGTCTACTCCAAGCCGAGTGGAAGACAATACCACTAGCTGTAATGCAAAGACTTGTGGAAAGTATGCCCCGGAGGGTTCACGCTGTAAGTGCCTCTCGTGGAGGCTCTACCAACTATTGATTTTGAATAAAATAGTTTTTCTTTTCTATCACAGGTGTCCAAATACTTATTGGTAGACAGTGTAGTTCCATATGCGTATAGACAACGATTGGATATAATAAATATTTTCATTGAGTACTTGTACACAAGGCGTATAATGTGACATTTTTTTTCAATCCATTAAAAAGTGCTTATCCTTTTAGTTTGTGTGTCTGCTTGAGTCTCTACTTGATCTAGTGGGCGTAGGTAAAAGCTTCGACTGTTATGAAAATTAAGTTATTGCTATGGAATATATCATGAACCCTATGAATGTGCTCTAGTAGGCAGTGCCGTAAGAATAGGGAGGCATGGCGGGGCGAATGCCCGGGGCCCCCACACGTAAGGGCCTCAAAATCCATACAGTTATTTTCCCAACGTTTCTTTTTTTGGTTTTTTATAACTTTTCAAATTTGCGCATCTAATATTCTAAACGGATCACCTAGCACTGTTTAAGCAGAAAACAAATAAGCTGCTTAGTGCTTACGAAACAGCTAACAGATCTGCTGTATTACGATATGTACAGCTGATTTGTAACAGTTAAATTTATATGCCAGTATTTTTAGAGTCAAAATTCCTTAATTATTGACCTTGTGTTCCCTTTATTTGTATTCTAGAAAAACATGATCTGGGCCTTAAAACGCCACTCTGAAGCAAACATGACTTTTGGGGGGGGGGGTCTTTATTTCTTAAAATTATCATATCACTTAGGTAATTTCAAGCAAAAGGCCTGTTTTTCCTTTTTTTGTAATTATTACTTACAGACATTTTATGCACTTAATGTGAAGATGCATAATCAATGGTGTACACTGACTTCCTGTACGAGAAGGGAGTATGGAAGTAATGTTATGTTAAAAGTGTTCGGACTTTATGTTAAAAATGCATGGACAAAGGTCGGGGGAAGTTGAATGCCCCACACACTATTTGTGTACGCCACTGCGTATAGTACAGATATGGAGTTGAAGTTTTCTTCCACCCTTTTCTAGAAAAGGGTACTCAACTAAGTTTAGAGTAAGTCAATGCTCTCGACTAAGGGTACTCAACTAAGGGAATGTACTAGAGTAAGTCAATGCTTGAAAAAAATTTTTCCCTTTAATGATGATCTAAATTAGGAATGGCATGGCATGACATAACTCCAAATTGGCCAAATGGCATGAGCTGCTTTTTCTCGCATATCTTAAAACTCAAAATTAAACTACTTAAATTGACACTATGTCCTTTTAATTTTTCCCCTCTAAAAACCAAAGGTCTGAGCCCCTCTTGCAAAATATTTTAATATTTTTTTGGCCGTCCTTTTTTCTTCTACTTGTGTAATAATCAGCGATTTGTACATTCTTTTTTACATTCATTATACAAATGATTCAATAATTTATTTGTATAAACACTCAAAACTAAAGATGAAAAATAAACTCTACATTTCAGCTGGAATGTAAAAATCCATTAATTACTTCAATATTTGAAATAAAAAAATACCTTTTTTTTTTTTACAAATCAAGTGCTCCATTAATGGCTGAAAAACGCTTTTTATAAGAAAATAATACTACTTACATCACGAAACACATAAGAGCTATATTGGTGATTTATTAATACTCTCTTTGTATTGTCTTGTGTATTGTTTAAGTTAAAGCTACGCAAGAGTTTATCCGCTTTAGAAGAAGTGCAATGGAGAAAAAACCGTCCCAAAAACTTCGAAACGGCAGGACAAAAACCCTGGACCTTCACACTTCAGCCATCTTACTATGTCCGTATGTTTGAGTGTTTTTTATCCACTCGTGCATGGCGGGGGCCCTAATTTTATCAATTTTTTTATCAAGTAATATAATTTTTGTAATTATTTAAGATGGGGAGAACACAAAGTTTCCATGAGAAAAAGGGACAAAAGCGTGAGGAAAAAATAACTTTGTAAAGTTTTTGAAAACTAATCTACTTCTAGTCAATGACTTTATTTATGACAAGTATACACTTTTTGCCCGTTCTTTGTATAAAAAGGTCAAAAAAGCAAAGGTTTTTTTAGTTTCTCAAATGGAAAAAAAAAAAAAAAAGAATACTGATTGGAAAGTACTTCATGTCCATTTAAAAAAATAATTCATTCAGCACTGTGGGGATTGCGAAAATGAGTATTTCTTACTGCGTTTCTGAATTCTTTTGTAGTTTTTGTATTGTTTTTCGTTCTAAAATATTTTCAAAGCCTGAGATGAGTCCCCTTTCCCACAAGTGCAAGAGCCCTTTTCTAAATTCCTCTACTGAATCTTGAAAGAAAACCTCTTCAACGATCTCGAAGTAATTTTGCATCCTTAACATTTTTTTTCTACTCAGGTTTGTTTTTTTTTTTTCGCGGTTTCCGGTACATCTGTAACACAGAACAGAGATACTCAAAAATAGATAACACCTGTTTTAAAAAAGTTGTTTAACGATACGCAAAATGACCATCCAAGAAAGTTTTTCTGGCCTTACGAAAATTGGTCCATTCATTATGTGGTGGACAAACCCCTTCCGCTGCCTGGGGCCCCTAGCACGATCTTCTCGGAAAACCTTTTCCGAAGCGGAAAAAAACAACCCTTTTTCTCACTCATGACGTCCACATTCCGAAAGGGGCGTCCAATTTGGTCCTACCACGATGCTCTCGGGAAACGTTTCCGATATCGGAAAACCCTGTCCGGAAAATTCCACTTTTTTTTTTCCCGGCACGGTAAAACGCGAGTGAGAAAGCTCTTTTCCGCTTCGGATACAAGTCAGCGTGGCGTGGGTCCATTTGTTTCTGATGGTTTGTTTGTTTTACATCAAAAATAATGGCTCAGTTTTTAATTGTAGCAACTGTTGCACAACAATAAGATGCTATAAGGGTTCATAGGAATCGAAATTCGATTCCTAGGTGTAAATCCTTTGAATTCGACGACGAATTTATCAACAATTTTCGGTTGAATAAATCATTAGCATTCCAATTGATTCAAGAGTTTAAAAAATATTTAGAGCCTAGAACAATTAGAATATAATAATGCTAATTTTTAATGATATTTAAAATTTATAAAATAACAGTCTGCTTACCTTTTGCCAAGCTTTCACATTTTTAATAAAACCTCCACTGCTGTTTAATTTTTGTGCTAGAGATTTCAAATCCTCATTTCGTTTGCTGCGCTCTATAAAAACTGGAAAAGTTGTTTTCATTTAAGTAATGATTTTCTTCCATTGCTTGGACGATAATTTCAATCTGATTTGTTTTTACTCGAATATTACCGTTCTTATTTTATAAGGAGGAGGCACGGCTTCAGGAAAATGCGGATTTCAATGAACTTTAACATAATGGTCATAATGGCCATGTGAATATACTGAGTGTAAAATAAAGTTTATAAAAGGTATTGAAAAACTGTCAGCACTTCATCAGAGGGTCGTTAAATCGGAAGGGTCGTAAAATTGTGAGTTGACTGTATATTTATTTATATATTTTTAAAATTTTATTTCTGCTATTCAAAGAATATATTTTTACAATTGATGATGCTTAAAAAATTAATACTCTTGCTGTTGCATCACGAACGGATGACAATTAGGGAAAAAATAGTCTGTCTGACAAAAATTAATGTACCTTAAAGAAATATTGAGTTTTGTGGGTGTTAAAAGTGATTTATTTTGAAAGTGTAAAATTCTGATGAATTAATTACCAAGATTCGCGTATTTAAAAAAAAAAAAAAATGTGCAGGAAAATATTGCATAGCACGGGGTTCGATCACATAACGCCCTAGTAATAGTCCCGCGTCTTACCGATTCAGCCACCGAAGCGCAACTAACTTTACACGCAACTTACAATTAAAGTTTTGGTAAAGCGGTTCGAAAATCGATATTAATTTTTTTTTTACTGTATTTGAGTACTGAGCATTAGTATCTTACACGTTGTATATTCACATGGTATAACACAGCCAGAGATCGACTAACAAAATAAGACAAGATGTGGTACCTATTTAAGTATTATGTCATAAACTTAAACTACATGCTCGAATGCGGCAAAGAGTGCCTTGTTTTGATTGGTTGATAGCGTCCCCTTCCGATACTCTCGGAAGAGGCATAAAAATTCTCACTTCGATTAGTCGAAACCATGGTGGTAGAGTCAAAATGAGGGTATCGGATATTTATCCGAAGATTTTCAGTATCCGTGAGTGAGAACTATCCGTGACGGATGCTTTCCGATAAGATCGTGCTAGAGCTCCTGGGTACTGATCAACAGTTGAGCACCCACGATGCTTTTGCTAATCGACAGCCTCGCAAAAGCTGCTGCTGACAATTTTCATGATACTGGTTAAGAGATAACAGGTTAGAAATATGTGTTTACCAGTGTCTTCCATGGTGAAACGGGAGCGACTCCCGATTCCCCCTTCCACAAATCATTAGTGGACAGCAATTATCTTTTGTTGTTTAACATTGAAATCCGGTTGTGCCCCACACAAGGCTTTTGTGGCTTTTTAAAATGAATGCTTTTCGACAATGTAAATAAACTGTCTTGCGACTTCAGATTAAAATATTGTAAATGATTCGGAAGTAAAATCCCCAGCAACAATTTTAATTTAGCTGAATGCTTGACTCGGTGCATAATACAGAAAATTCAGCATCTGGAAATACAACATCAGAAGATGAAAACACTTTGCAACAAAATATGGAATTCTTAAAAGGTTAATTCATATTTTATTACTTTTAATCATATCATTTCATATAGCATGGCATTGTATGTACATATGAAAATGTATAATTAATTGTATCAATAAATCGTGTCTTAATTTTTCAATATTTCTACATTTTTCTATCTCTTACTTTATTTTTCGAATTATTAGTTTCGAATAAACAAATATAAATAGTATTAAAATTTTCATATTTGAACACAAAGCTTATTTATTAACAAAATTATCCAAGCCTAGCCTTGAGATATCTATTTATGAAATTGATATTCGTTTAAAATTATTTAAAAATTATTTTTGAATCTTTCTAACTCATACTTTTATTTTAAGTAATAGTAATGTGCTTATTTACTGTTATAATTTATTGAATTTTACAGTTTTGATTAAACAAATATACATTGTGGTCAAATATGAAAATTTAATACTAAACTTATTTATTAAAAAATATTCTTTACTATGTTGGAAAATAAACTACGCTTTTAATATTTTACAACCCGAAAAGCAAAAGCTGTTAGACTTTAATTATTGTTTTCTTCTTCGATACGACTACAACTTATAATAATAATATTAATTACGTAATAAAATTGATATTGATAACTTATAAATATTTTAATACGAAAGTATGAAAATAAAATGTCTATTTACTTTTACATGCAATGCCATGGAAGATCAGAATGTTACAAGGTTTATAGTTTAGTAAACTTTTTACGCTGAATATATTATTATTGATAAATAACGAATTTTAATATGAATGAAATTTGCAACATATAAATATTGCTGTCATCCGATTATAATTTTTTAAAGGCAAGTGTTCTCCTCTTTTCTTAGCTGAGTAAATTAATGAAAAATTCAGTAGTATAATCTTGATAAAAGGCAACCGGTCTATAATCGCAAAATTATATTCTAGCCTTGCAATAACTATTTATGAAATTGATTTTAGTTTAAAACATGACTAAGAACTTTAAAACCTTGTTGATAAACTTAATATAGTTAACTAGTTTTTTTAAATTCATGAAATTGAGATGAGATTTTGTATTATTCAATTTCTCTTTTCTTTATTCGTGAATTTTTATAATACATATGTATATACATACATTGTATACTTATATTACGCCATATCTACTTATATTATGTCTAACCTATTTTCGTTTTTATCAAATGAAATATTAAAAGGGCCCCCATACTCTCGCCCCTGGGCCTCGTAAACCTAAGTTACGGCACTGCTAGCAGGGGCGTAGCCAGAAATTTTTCATGGGGGTGTTTACGACTACTGCAACTCACATACTGCATGTGTGTGATAAGGGAGTGAAGAATATACATTTTGTATGGCAAAAAATTCCTCATGGGGGTGGGGGGGTTATGACCCCCCTAACCCCCCCTTGTCTACGCCCCTGTGCTCTAGTAAACATTAAATTTAAATTTTTATACGGAGGACGTTAAAAATATATCGACGTTAAAAATATATAGTGAAATGTGGGTTAGTATAATGTACCCCATAGGCCATAGGAAGTGATGTGGAAAATTCGAGCCTTTTATCCTATGCAAATGTCATACATATGAAAATATAGTCTGAATCAAATCACTTTTCAAAGGCTCTTGAAGGGAAATATCCACGTCGAATGGAAACTTTTCACGAATTGGACACAAACTTCGAAAGAAAATAATGTTTTTGCACTTCATCTGTAAACGTTTACATTTAAATTTATGCAATGCCTACTACCCACTTTGTTAAATGTGTTTCAATGATTTCTTACAATGAAAGGTCGAAATTTTGTGCATCAGTGATCTATTCTGAAGGGCACATTTTACAAATTGGAATTTGTTTTATTCTGGAACAGTGTAAAAAAAATTAGTATTTAATTTACTCATATTTAATCCTCTTGGTATTTTAATTGATTTCATACAATTATGCGTCTTTTCTTGCGTAAATAATGTGTAATTTATATATAGGGTGTCTAAAAAGGTGGTAACAAGGGTTTTAAGAGTAAGCATTAAGCATCTTGAACATCGAGAAATCTTGGTACTAACTGTTCTCTTTGCATAATTTGTATTTTACAAGAAGCAGTTCTTCAAAGTATAGAATAGAAGTAGATAATATAGCCCCCGTCTAGAGCAGAAAGGTTAAAAGTGAGCTTGCTTTTGCTTTGAAGGTGATATTTCGGAGAACTGTGACTCTTTTTCAGCCTTTTACCCCACTTGTTCCGATTCGATCCGTTGCAAATAAAAATTTTACGAATATACAGGGCATCCCAAAAAGGTGGCAAAGGGCTTTAATTCCTTATTAATTAGAGGTAAGTGGTCAATTTAAATTGAAACTATGTTCAAAATAAGGTAGGAAAAAAAGACTACATGAAGAAAAAATTCCTCTCGTTTATTTTCAAAAAGTTTGTTAGCGATTATGGCAACGCTACACTAGGGTGATCTGCCAAGGATGGGGGTGCCTTGATAGGAGAACTTTTTAAGAACGATCGAAACGTTCATCGCGTGCCACGGATCTAGAGACCCTTTTTTGACAGCTGGCTGTGCGGCACAGCCAGCTGTCGTCAAAAAAAGGTCTCTAGATCTGTGACACGCGATGAAAGTTTCTATCGTCCGCCATCTTGCTGCGATGGCAACGGCTGCTCGTTATTCAGCATTGGGAAAGGGTTGCATGTTTCTTATTGACATTTCGAAATGATTGATCATTTTTTTCGTTACATTAACAAAATTACTCGATTTCATAAAACTGGACGTAAATAGTTTTAGTTATTAAGCATGATTCCTTATCCATTTTTAGGTGCACACTCCAGTTATCGTTTAGTACATCTTTTATATAACAGATTTTTGCGTTCTGTGATCGAATCTCTATCCGATGGAACTGAAGTTCCATTTTTCCGGCTCTAGGCTCTATCATCATTATTTACTCGATATACTTTTTGTCTTACGTGAACTCATACTTAGCAGATATCTATATAATATTTTTTTACCCAATGAAATGGAATTGCTTTTCTCTTTCCCCAAGAACATTTTTCAACACACGTCCTTATAAATTATTAACTTCTTTGCATAAAAGAATTTAATTGCACGAAAGTTAATCGAAAAATTAGAATTCTATTTTGCAAACACAATGTAAAATAGAAAGGGTGATGTAATTTTATTCATTTTACCATAGAACACTGATTAATATTCGAAATTAGATTTCCTGGGGGATCAGTAAATAAAAAGCTGAAATACTGACATCTTAGTCAAATAAGGCAGTTTCGCAGACCTAGGTGAAATTTATTTGCAAAAATATAGGCATAAGTATATCAAAAGAAAAAAAATAAGTACAGTAATAAGATATATTAAAAATTAAGTTAATAAACAACAGTATATTGCACTAGGTAAAGTGAAATCTAATACAGTCACTTCCAAAAGTTAAGCGAAAGGAAAAATACGAAGAAAATGGACAAGTACTGCTTTGATTGACACGAATTACTGCAAGTAAATAGCTCTATTTTTATTCATGAAACACAAAGAATTGCATACAGAGATAAAACAATATTGAATTTTCATAAATTATGACGTTACATTTGTGTCATTAACAAAATGATGTTTAAATGCACAGCAATCGACAAAAAACGACACTAATAGTGTATGTGAGAAACCCTCACCTTCATACAAAGTGTACAGCGTGTATTAATGCTTGCTACGTGGTAATCAACCACTAAAGAGTCTAGTAATCGCCATTTCTCCTGTAGGGCAGTTTCTAAATCTCTGAGAGTGGCTGGAGGTGGGAGTTGTCTACATACAGCACGGCTGAGGGTACCCCAAAGATTTTCAATCGGATTAAGGTCCAGCGAGTAAGCCGGCCACTCCATACGCTCCAGAAACTCGTCAAAGAAGGCATCTCTATGGGGACGCACATTGTCGTCCTTTAAAACGAAATAAAGACCAACTGCCGCATCGAACAGTTTCACAACACGGTCTAGGACTTCATCTCGATACCTTTCAGCCATCACAGAACCTCGCCTGTAGCAGGCCGGTGCGAATTCCCAATGAAATCTCTGTCCAGACCACGAAGCTTCCACCACGGATTGCGTGATGTTCGATGATGTTCTCGGTCCGATTGCGTGTGCCTTGTTCTCTTTAGACCCTTATACGCTTATCATCGGGTTATCTGGCGAATCTGGACTCATCTGGGGACATAACGTTGCCCCAATCACACACAGACCATTTCACATGCTGGCGGCACCATTTTAATCGTGCTCCTCTGGATTGGACGGATAAAGGAGCACAATACCAGGGAGTACAGACCATTCATGTGTAGCCTTCGACGAACAGCAAAGGCAGCTATCGTCTTACCAATCGCTGCTACAACCATACATGTCACAAGTGTGGAGGTTGGTCTTCGATTTCGTGAGGCTTCAACAGCAACATATCGATCTTCCGCGGGGGTCGCAACCTTTAGACGACCGGCTACAGGTCTTTGGACAACTATTTGGCTGGTTTGCAATTGTTACCATAATCAGGAAATGAACGAATGGTGAAAGCAGCAGAAAAGAGCTTCATCTATGATAGACTGTGCTGCTTCAATGCTTCCGACAGCCCGTCAGAATCTTCCATTCCTTAGAAGCCATAGAAACACGCCAAGCCAGAAAACAAACCGTACAAATGTTCTAAACACCTGTCATTACTTTCATGCAGCTCCTGTAACCCTTCACAATGCCGGCTTCTTATACGACTGCCTGTTTTGCATATTTCTCGAGGCAAAACCGTGACTGTCTGTCACCTAACATATTTGCATACTTCCTTCAACCTTTGCAGCAAATTTCAGCTTCTTTAATTCAGATTGGCTTGCGGAAATTAGCATTCTCCTATCCGTGCTTAACTTTTGGAAGTGAGTGTGCATATAAATGTGAAAGTTTATGGAAGGTTATTTATTTATTTATTTGCTTGGTTATCCAGGAACTCCTTTCACAACTTTCGACCTTTCGGCTTAAAATTTTGCACAGATATGTAAAACGACATACAATAGACTGCAGGCAACTTTAAAATTCAAAAACCCAATCGCTCCAAGAATTTTTTTCGATTTTTCTATAATTTTCACCTCTACAAAGCTTTCCCAATTTCTAATTGTGTTTTCTTTCAGGGCAATGGACACGGTTTTTCAGGTTTTGAACAGCCTATTTAATGCTTGTAAGTTCACATTTCAATATTTCGTTGTGTAATAAAGCTTTTCACCCTGCTTTCTCTATGGCAGCCTCTCTTACTGTGACCTACACTATTCTTCTCTCTTCTTCCCGCTTATGCTGCTGATGATAATGGTTTCTAACGATGCTCTCTATCGATCCTGCAAGTTTGAACTCAAAGTTCCCAGGCACCAGCATGTGATGGAGTTGGAAAATTAAAAACATTTTTTTCTGAACCTTTCTAAATCTTCTCTCTTAGTGTTTCTCTTTATAAAATCCTGTTCCACCATGATTCCTTTAACCCTTTAACGCGCTGTGTTCCCGCTCTGGGAACACCAAACTCTGACGTTTTGACTGTTGCCAGTCACGAAGAATAGATTTGATTTCTATAAAAATAGTTGCGGGTGACATAGCTCCACGAGAATCCTTTACTTTTTAGCACGTCATTTCCCGTCAAAAAATGGTCCCGCTTATTTTTAACAGCACTGACATCTTCTGAAAAATGGAAGAATGCGAGAACAGCTGGATAGATTGCCCAATGCTGAAAAAAGGGCAGCCGTTGCCATCGCTCGAATTAACTACCAGCAAGATGGCGGACGATCGAAACGTTCATCACGTGCCACAGAACTAGAGACCCTTTTTTACGCGGCTGGCTGTGCCGCACAGCCAGCTGCGATGAACGTTTCGATCGTCCGCCATCTTGCTGGTAGTTAATTCGAGCGATGGCAACGGAGGCCCTTTTTTCAGCATTGGGAAAGGGTTGCGCTTCAAAGGGTTAAAGCCCTGAGGCTAAACTATTATTTATTACAATAAAATACTTTGTGCCATCGAATTACATGAAATTTTTCTGTCATGGTGAGTCAATTAAAAATGAAGAAATGCACTTGAAACAAGAGCCTTACAGATCATATTTTATGATCCCCCCCATCCAAATTCATCTCATTATTTTTAAGAATCGCCGAAGACATTAAGAACTTTAGAAGTAAGAGTACTTAAGATAAAAGCTTTTATCATCCCCACGTAATAGGAATTCTCATATTTCATTCCTGGGTAATATAATCAGGGATATTTTATGTACGTGCGCTGCATTTAAATGGAACGCCATTACAATGCTGTTTTGGAGGAAATCGAGGGAAAAAAAAAAAAAAAAAAAAAATTCGATTTTAAAAAAGGGAGGGGGGGAGAATTTTCTATCTGAAAACGACATGAAAGTATATATTTTTTTACTTATTGTTTTACAAAAATTCGTTTAGAGGATATCTTAATTTAAACCTTTTCGGTACAGTAATTTTCAGAGAATCATGAGGGGTTCGTTTCCTATGCAATCAAAAAAAAAAAAATATGTTAATATTTATTGGGGGAAAAAATTGTGTTTACTGTATATAAAATACAAGTTAAAATTAATTAAATTATTGATATAAATGCTTGCCGGTTAATAGATTCGCACTTAACTTCAACTGCTCTTCATTGCAAATTATCGTTGGTAGTTCTTGCAATTAACTGTTTTAATCAATGTTAATAAGTATTTAATCTTGATGACAAAAATAAACTGACTTATATCTACATACGAAACACATCAATAAAAATATGAACATTTTTATTAGCATCGACAAATTTAATGTCTCATCTGCAGTGATGATAAAATTATTCAATAAAACTTTTCAGAGCAGCCAATTTCAGTTTTGAATGACATCTTACAGAATCTAAAATAACTGAAAGAAAAAAAAAAACAGAAACGGGAAATTACGAGCTAGACCTGTGTTTTTCAAAAGTTTTATTCTGAACTACTCTGTACATGTACAGCTGAGGAAAAAAAAACGCCCACTTGTACTTTATTCGGCCATCATTCGCCGAACAACAAAGTTGCATATACTGATCTTTTACGATTAAAGTACACTTTAATTGCTATACACAGAAACTGCATAAGGGGCCATCTCCATATTAAAATTCGCACCAACTTTTTTTTTCTCCCAATATCAACCCCTATATTTCACTTCATATTTCGCGCATTGTAACGCCGGATACCCATTTTCAATAAATTTGGAAATACCCCTCCTCCTATGTTGAAAAATTTTTCATGCTTTAATACCTCATATAATATTGATAATAAGAAGATGATTTTTATTCGTACTATTTGAACTAAACGACCCAAACATAATTTACTGTTATTATATTTTTTTAATATTAATGTGAATTATGGCTTTTAAATTAATATTCAAAAAAGTTATTAATCAAGACCTAGCCAAATTTCGATGGAAATAAATGCAGAAAGTAATATTACATAGCTGAGCAAAATTTCAAATTTTTACGTTCAGTAGTTTAATTTATATTAAATAATATGTGTTACTTTCATGAGTTAAGGAACCATATATAAATTAAAGTGGCAAATTTTTTGAAAATTGCGTAAAATAAATGTAAATTAGATTTCTTTTGCACAAAAATAGCAAAAGTTAGCGAAATAAAAAATAGCAAATTTTGAAGCAAATTAATTGGAGGTTTGTACAGTTTGATGGTGATTCTACAAAGCGTCTGCTGTTGTGTCCACTATTATTTCCCCGCCAAATAAAATATTTTCCATGCATAGAATTAGACTTAGTAGATGTATGTCTTCCAATATAACATCCTATCTTTAACAAACTAACATCCTCAGCACCTCAACTTTGCAGGCATGAATTTGACCAATTTTAATATCGGAAACATCAGGTTTTTGGACTTTCCCACACATTATCAAACATTCAACAAACATTCAAAATCACATTTAGAAGAAAATTAAATAACAAACACTGTGATAATATTGGGTCGGCAAAAAGGTAATTGTACCGCAAAAAGGTAATTGTACAGACCGATTTCTCTCTTAAGCATAGCGGGGAAGGTACTGGAGCGTATAATAAAATCTAGAACAGTTAACCTATTGGAACAAAATAATTATCTGCATGCAGATCAATATGGTTTCCGGGAGTGCCGTGGTACCGTGGATCTGTTGTATAAAGTAATAAATAGAATAAAAGAGTTAAAAAAATTATACAAATATGCTGTCCTGGTGTCATTTGACATCCAGGGCGCATTCGATAATATACGTTGGCACATAATAAAAGAGGAAATAGATTTAACCCCTTTACCCAACTATCTAAAAAATATCTTAAAAACTATTTGGATGATAGGTATATAATAATAAACAATGGAAATTCTCACATTAAAAACCAAGTATTTAAAGGTTGCCCACAGGGTTCTTGTCTTGGCCCTCTCCTATGGTTAATCGCTGCAAATAGAATATTAAAAACTATGAATGAGGACTATAATGACTTTTATGCCTTTGCGGACGACTTTATACTTATCGAAGCAGATAATACAATAGAGAAACTACAAGTAAGAACAAATAATAGAATCAATAAATTTAAACAAATATGCGATATCATGGAATTAAGTATATCAGTGCAAAAGACGCAGGCGATTACCATGGGAGTGAAGTCAAGAACTAAACCTCGATATAAATTAAATAATCAGAAAATAAGATCAGTCA
Source organism: Cheiracanthium punctorium (assembly GCA_038373885.1). NCBI lineage: Eukaryota > Metazoa > Arthropoda > Arachnida > Araneae > Cheiracanthiidae > Cheiracanthium > Cheiracanthium punctorium. The sequence goes on along the minus strand of JAWZYV010012683.1, from coordinate 142,310 downwards.
CAGAATTAAAATACTTAGGCATAATAATAGACAATAAACTAACGTTCACCCCACATATAAGATATCTTAATGAAAAAATAACAAACTTTATTAATAATATGTCCTTGGTGAGTGGGGTGTCCTGGGGCGTGCGTCCAGAAATTCTCAGGACCTGGTATAATACAGTCACAGAAAAACAGTTAATTTATGCAGCCCCTTCATGGGCTACAAATCTCACCAAGGACTCCGTTAGTAAACTGTGGGCAATCCAGAAATTAGCCTTAATTAAAATTTCAAAAGCCAATAGCAATACAGCTCATTCCGCCTTGTGCACCCTCTTGAACATTACACCGATAGACCTTGCAATAGAACGGGAGGTAAACAAATATAGAGCAATAAAACAAAACAGTCTATTACAAGATAGAGAGTTACCAGCTAATTATACAATAGAGAAAATAATTCCTCCCTCAATGTATAGCAATTACAAAATTAGGAACCAAATCACTACAATAGACAGTATCGAACATGACACAATAGACAATTCTTACATAAAAATTTATACAGATGGTTCAAAAATGGAAAATGGTACCGCATTCGCTTTCACGGTAATAGATAACTTAAATAGTCCGGTATATGATTATAATGAACGTATAAATATATATAACAGCATTTACCAAGCAGAGCAACTGGCAATAGTCACCGCGGTGGAATGGGCTGTAAATAATAATTACAATAAAATAAAGATCTATACAGACAACAGATCCACGGTTGAAAAAATTAAATCTATATATTCAAACACAGAAATTTTGATAGAACTGTATAAAATACTTGAAACTCATAGAAATGTTAAAGTCATAATAATATGGATAAAGGCACATGTGGGCCACAGAGGTAATGAAAGAGCGGATCAACTAGCAAAATTACCTTTAATAGAAAACCACCAGATAAGCAATAGAACCATACCGGTGCCCAGGTCCAAAATAGTGTATATTATAAATAAAAATATAAGAAATAAATGGCAAAATTGGTGGAACTCAGTGGAAACAGGCAGATACACTTATAAATTTTTACCGACAATAGACAATAACTACAATATTAACAATATAATAGCTACGAAATTCATTACTGGTGGGGGCAGTTTTCCCAAATATCTAAAGAGAATTCAGGTTCGTAGAACCGATATGTGCGATTGTGGCCAATTGGGCGACCCATTACACTATGTCTTTGGGGACTGCCCCCTTATGCCTAACAAAATTAGAAGAAATAGTAATGTTGATCCGTTCAAGAACTTTATGCAAATAATCCAGATACCCCATATAATGAAACTCATTAAAATAAACTATAATAAATTAATAGAACACTACAGCACTATAAATTTCAGATATAAATAGGTACCGGTCTCCCAGTTGGAAAAAAAAAATAAATAAAAATAAAAAAGAGGAAGTGCTCGCACCACTGTCATGTTGACAGTGGCATTTGGATATAAGTATGATTATGCGTTCTTAATATATAATATGGTAAAGATATATAATTTACAATACATGGCAGATTGAAGGATTAAAAAATTTTTAAACTGCCAGTGTTTCTCTACAATTTGAGTACTGCTTGGTATGGCATGGTTGTATTGTATGTATATAGTTTATTGTATATCGTCGTTTAGTGTAAAAAGTTTATTATAAATACGTGACACTACGCAATAATTATGTGATGGCCAGATATATATAAGCAAGTGTGCGAGCACGCAATGAATGAATAAAAATGTAAATAGATAATGTGTAAGCGTTAATTATAGATTCATATCGAATTACATTATAGATTAAGAATAAATGTACTGTGGAGTAGAAGACATGTAAATATGTATGGTAATTATATGTATATAGTCAATTGTAATGCATGTGTTTCTTTGAGTTTTAGTTTATGTAGTAAATGGTATAGTATTTTGTGCATATAGTATAGTATATGTTTATAGTAAATGGTATATTGTCAAATTTTAAAGCATGTTTTCTCTGGGATTTTGTGTACCTCTATGCGTGTTTGGGAATTTGTAAATGATTGTGGGTAAAGCGTGGGCAAGAGGCAATTGTATAGGTAACGAGATTAGTAAAACTGTAAGGTAGTGCAGAGAAACTAATATAGATAGTGGTAAAAAAAAAAAAAAGAAGAAGAATCAATGTAACATGTAAATATATAAAGTCATGCGAGATGTAAATAGAAAAATAATGTAGAAAATTCTAATATGATAGCTATATAATAGCCATGGATCAATGTAAGATGTATAGCATATACATATGAATTGATATGTAAGGGATTAATCACTCACATTGCCAGGATAAATATTATATTTCTTAAATTAGAGGATATGCCGTTGGATTTGGGTCGGACCAGGGAGCTTGGGCTGTCCCTTAAGGAAGTGATATTCAGACAATTGTCCTCAATTGTATAATATTACATGATTTATAATGTATTAAATAATGTGTGTAGTTGTATATAATGTGTTGTTGTCCAATGTATATAGTTTTCTTGTTCCTAATGTTTTGATGTGTTTTTAATAGTTAGTATTATATGTTATAGTAAACAGGCCACACTGAATGAAATGGATTGGTAAAAAAAAAAAAAAAAAAAAAAAAAAAAAAAAAAAAAAAAAAAAAAGATTTTGTTCTGTATTACTAAGATCCTTGTTCCTTCTGCCACTGGGATTCTGCGAACCCCAGTGGCATAGTTTGTATTGTTGTTCAAAGTTAAATAAATTGGACTCTTCCCCCGGGGGGAATATTGCCGTAAACCCTTGGGTCGGCCCCCCCGGTGGGTGTCTTACAGTCTTACAGTCTTAAAGGTAATTGTGTTTTTTACATGAAATTCAAACAAAAAAATTTTCAATCTTGAAAACATTCTTCATGTTCGACCGTAGTTGAGTAACTTTCATGCTTGTAGTCAAAAGAGCAGAGAACAGATTCTCACGCCTGGAAACATTTCACCTGTCCAAGAGAACCTTCAAATACTCAATAACAATTTCAGTTTTAGAAAGATTTTCAAAATCGTAAGCACTCGTATTGCATTTTATCTCTAAATCCTGTATATGGACCAAGGAAATTTTCTCGTCACGATTCATTTGGACCACTAACTAAATATTCTAATTTCTACCCCTATTAATCTCAGTACAAGAAACTTTAAGACTAGAAACAGAATTTTCCCTGTAAATAATATTTATTTCTTTTAACTGAAAAGTTTCTCAGCTTACAAATAGCGTTTTCAATTTGCAGAAATTCCCTTAAAATCGAGCAAAAAGTAATTCGCAGTATCTCCGGAAATTACCGTAGGAAGTTCGTGAAAATTTATATTTATTGTAATTTGAAAGTTTTCTTTCGTTTAATAAAGTCAAAATACAGTGTAGGCATTAGAAAAAACGAAGTTGATGCAGAATTAAATATGAAGACGACCCCTTATGCAAATTAAATTAATAGGAGATTAAAGTATACGTTATTTGCAAACAAATGGTATATGTAACTTTTCTGTAAGACGAACGAAGGCCAAATAAACAGCAAGTAGCGTTTTTTTTTCCGCAGCTATACATTTTTATACTGCTTTTATTATGGAATAATACGGAATAACAGTTGTTATAAATATTTTGTAAAGATGATAGAGAAAATGAAAATTTTAATTAAATAGTTAAACTGTGTTGATTTTTCTTTATTTAAACTGAGAGCACCTCGAAACATATTTTTAAAAATATTTTTTGTTGTTATTGTTGTCAAAAGCTGATCAACAGACTGGTTATAAAATAACGTAAGGTGTTCTCAGAGCCCTCTAGCAAATAAATATTAGATGACGTATAACCAAATTCTATAGGCTGCATAGTGGACTGTGGGATTTTGTTTTTTAAAGAAAAAAATTAAGTACCAAACGTCGCCACCAGAGAAAATTTTGGATCTGTTTACTAAATAAAATTAACTGATTTACATAATTGTTCTCGTTGCAGCGATTATCAGTAAAAAAGGAAAGACTCATAGAATTCTCATCATTCTGAGTCCAACTGACTTGAAGCACTTGCAACTTCTTGCAGACTAACCGCTTTTCATTTCCGATGTGGTTACTGTGCTAGAGTTCGCGTAGTTTCAAACTGTACCATCCTCTTTCGTAAGTTAATTATGCTCATAGGCCCTTTCCGTAACTCTGTAACCGCCGAAATTCACGAAGGACAGAAAAGGTGTTCATAACAACAGAGATTGACTAACAAAATACAGTTCTGTAATGTTGAAGCCATGGAAAGCCAGCTGTCCGAAAGATGGGAATTCTCAAGCCATTTTTATACTCATGATCACAACAAAGAATGTGACTATGCAAATTAATGCATTTTAACGGGTAAACAGCGCCAATATTTTCCCTGGTGGCTACTTTTTTTTACTATTTTTTCCTCCAAAAATCAAAATCCCATGGTCCATTATGTATGACCATCCAATTTGGTTGTGTTTCGTCCGATATTTTGGCTTTGCACACCTCACGTTATTTCAGAACTACCCTGTATACTAGGTAGCAAAATAGATGTAAACACTCCAGCAATACTACTACTAAATAAATAAACTCAACTAAGTTTTTAAAAAGTTAAAAAATACTTAAATTTTTATGTTTCTGTATTAATTTATTTTTATTTAATATCTTTTGCTACAAATGCTTTGATAGCTTTAATAGAAAAAAATATATTTAAAGCATTTAGCGTTTGTTAAATAAAAAATTTTGTCGTTTCATGCCACTTCAGTATTACTTATTTTGCTAACTTTTCATCATATTATTGTAAGAACTTCAAAAGAAAAGGCCAGTTCAAGCGTTATTTTATGAGCATTCCATTAAAATGCCAATCAACTTAGCTATGACTCACTCATTTGAATGGAGAATGTTTGGATTGAAGGGCTACTGCACATTCAAGGCTGTACCTATGGGAAGGTCCAGAGGACCAGACCCCTCGTGATATCAATTTCTGTCAACAAAATGATATTGATGAAGCGTTGTAAAAAAAATCTTCCTTTTCCACCGTTTGGACCCTACGTGTAATTATTTTCTGTACGATACTAATTTTGAGGACAATCGCAGGTGAAAAGGAACGTAACGTAATCAATAATATATTCAGTACTTGCTTTCGTAGTCCCTTTTCTTTTACATCTGCCACTTCTTTGTCTTCCTTTTTTTTTTTTTTACAAGATGTTACCACCAGCAGAGTGCTTTTAGTGGGTATAAATAGAGACCAAACTCTGTTTTCTTTTTCGCAATCAGTTTGTCTTTGCATGTCCTTGTACTTACTTTTGTAGTGGCAAAGTTTTGTTTTTGTACTTGAAGCAGACATACTTGCAAAAGATGGTTTTAATTTAAAAAGATCGTTCTTAAAATAATCCGTACAGAATCAAACACTGCACTTTATTATTACGTGACTTATTTCTTCACTATATTAAACCATTCTATAAAGAGAACCTTAATAGAATAAGCAAAATAGCTTTCATAGTTTTAAGATTCGGGGTAGGTACTTAAGTATTAGTCTTTCATAAAGAAATCCTACATATGCTGCAAAATCAGCGTACAGAGATGCTATTGTTTCATGAGTGTCTTTCATAAAGCAAGCATTAAGCAAGCTTATTAAGCATGTATAGAGTAATAGAATAAAAATATTTTAATTCTTCAGCTTATGTAAATATACTAATATCATCAAATAAAGGGAAATCGCTCTAGTTCAAACGAGCTAACCAGCTTTACTCCTTTAAGTCGTGGATATATTTGTGTCGTTCTCGGATTTATTATCTAGTTTTCGACATTTACTTGTCTTGTGATTTAGTTGCTAGCGTAAATCGAACTTCAATAAACTCTTAAAAAGTAGTGATTCCTCAATTCCCAAAGACAGCTTTAACGTGGCTTAAGAAACTTTACGCGTTTAAAGATGGCTGTGCAATTGTAACCTTAGTAAACAGGAGAAAATTCTTTCCAAATGATTTAACAGTGCTATTTCAGAAATTAATTAGAGAAGGAAATAAACTATCGAAACCATTAGATCCCTCTTGATAGTCTAATAAACTATTTTAGTGAGTTCTAACATTTCATGGAAGTCACTGCACTTTTACTAAAAGTTCAACTGAATAAGAAGAATTCAATTAAAAGATCGACACATTTTTAGGAAATATTTCAACCTTAAAGTTTACGAAACGTTGGAAAGTTTTGACGGGAAACAGTTTTCATTGTGGTTAGGGTAGGCAGAACGCTGGTACATTCTAAAACGGTAGCGCTTCCAACTTTTGCGAAACAACTTATGTGGCTAACTTCGATACCGTTGAGTGAAGGCCAAAATTATCTGCTCAGATAGTTTTACTGAAATTTATCTCTTTTTTGTATTAAAAGACGAACATTTGTCCCGCAGTGGTCTGGGCGCTAAACTCCGTTCCCACAAGAACACGGCAAGTGAAGTAGCATCCGGCTTGGCCAGTGCTTGGGAGGATTATCTCCCTCTCCGCTCATCCGCCGTGGAACTGTGTACGCTAATGGGAGCTGGTGAAAGTAAAATTCGTCGTGGCTCCAATGTCCTCCAAGTTATTAAACGATACCTCTGGGGGTGCAATTTCAGGAAGTGGTTGGTCCCTCATCTGGAATCGGTTCAAAATCAGGGACCAACGACTAGAAGTCCAAACCCCTCGGGGACAATGGCACCCTTCTTTCCATGGATAGTGTCCTCTATCCATGGACACGACAACAACAAGAGGAACAGTTATAAGCTTTAAAGTTGTAGTAAAATGTCGTTTGTTCAGGGTTCTCATCATAAGCTATAAATGACAGCAGCTGACTGAATAGTTTTCTGCATTTAAAGTAGAGAACTTACAATGAGGCTTCCAATGTAACCATGGCACAATCTGCTAGTCCGTTCGTTGATAGATGGAAGATTCATAATTCCAGTTTACCCGCAGTGTTCCAACATTATTTTCATATGCATCTTTTGGTAAGAAAAAAAAGAATGGATTTTGCAGTCTTTCATTGAGACGTAAATTTTGTAAGCATTTGCTATATTTAGCAATGGTTTGAAATATTTTATTTTAAAATGTATCTCATTTGCTGCGACTATAACTGCTGAAGCAAAGTTTTGCTATATTTACACGTCTTAACAAGGCTAATATTTTTTGCCAGCAAATTTGAAAAAAATATTTGAAACAACTTGGAAAAAAAAAATTATCTCTCGTTTACATTCAGCTCGCTCATGGAAATGAGGAGGAGAGAACAAAGCAAAGACCAGTTTTAAAAATTATGTTTTTGCGTCAAAGCTTCCGATTTTTAATAAAAAATTGCTAACTTAAGTTCGGTCAAAATTTACATAATAATTTTTATGAACACTCAAACACTATTCAAATTTTTGAAAATACTGACAATTTATATTGTAAGTAAAGTCGCCATCTATAGTAAAAGGTGAGTTCCTTCCATTCGCTTTAGCCGCCTTTCTTTCATCGTGAATAAAATTTTGCACATTTTCTTTTTAAATACCAAAGACTAATCATATTTTTGTTTTTAATTTAAAGCTTTTACTTTCAGTAACTAGATACCTGCCATACCGCCAAATTTCATTTCACTAGCTATAGCTGTTTTCACTTGATATGAGAACAAACAAGTGACAAAAATAGACAGTCAAACATTTTTCTCTTTCACGTTTTCTAACCCCAGACCATGAAATGAACAGTTAAGGCGAAATTTATAAATCCATTCAGTATGTAGACAAAAGTCTTGTTTAATTTATATGGATGTCACTATCGCGGCCAGTGGAAGATAAAATTTTGTTCGAGAGAGGAAGAAAAAATATTTTACTTCTACAGTATTGTTGAAAACTAAAACTCTTACGAATTCACTATTCTTAGAGCACGCAACTCAGCTTTTTTTTTTATCTGAAAGGCATCCTATGAAGCGAAACATCTAAAATTTGTTGTAAGAGCACGGAAATTTATGACAGGTATGCCAATCTCTGGCTTCTCTTTACCAGAAATGAAGGTCGTACATTTTCAATATGCTGTGCCTGATTTTAAGTTTTCAAAATTATGCCGTCTTTTTTATTAGATGCATATGACCCAGTATTCAAATTTTATGACTTCATTGCACACATTTTTCCTGACACGAATTCACAAAGTCACAAAAAAAAATTCCTAAAGATTTAGACTTTATTTTGAAATGGGTGCATATCAATGCACAGGTCATATAAGCTTCGTACTGCCACCTAAATGAAATTCGGGACAAGTTGAGAATTTCATTGCCATCATTCGATATTAAGTTGTACACTTTTCAAAAAAGAACGTCTATAAAAAATATCTATTGTTTCAGTTGACGTACAGACAAAAAACAATAACTTTTTACTGATATAAAACGTTCTCTATTACTGTGCATAGTAAAATTTGTTTGAAAAATCATCTTCATCAGGTATGGACAAGCTTTGGAAAATTTCGGGCCAAACTTTAGGATATTGACTAAAGTCGCGAGCCGTACAATTGGGATTTATACGGGATTGTGAATGGTTTACATGGGGTTTTGATAATGTTCCACGGGCCGGATCAAAAGTTAAGGCGGGCCACATCCGGACCGCTGGCCGCAGATTGCCCATATATATTGTCTACATGATAAGACAGATTAACACTTTTGAAAATTTTGCAGCGACATTTTCTAACTTGGTATCCCCTTAAAAAGTCCCCCGACCTAGGCAGCACCCCTCCTATAGACACAAACAAATCTTACTTGATATATAAATTCCGAATAAGAAATGTCAAAAAAAAAAAAAAAAATCGGAAACACAACTTTTCATTAACTGTCAAGTGTGGTGGATTAATTTTGTTATGGTTAAAATTTGATGAAAACTAAAGCCTAAGATGATCGTACAGTGGTATTATGCCGCGCATAACCTGCCTGGCAAGTACTCCTAGGATTACGCTGAAAAAATGAAAAATGATTGACATACACCAAAACACTAAAAAAAACTAAAGACTCTATGAATTGCAAATAAATTCCATTTATTCTTAGTCATTCCACTAATATTAATTAAAAGACGATATTGACATAATTTTAAACTCAAAAACATGTCTGGGGGAGATGTGGTTTTGGAGGATTAGGGGTATCCACAAAAGGTTTGAAACACAAATAATAAATAAATTATTTGGGATATTCACCATTATGATGAGGTAGCCATCTTTACACAGGACACGATCGACGCGTGCACTATTGGAACCGCTTTCTTTCTCTTAAGCCATCATCAAGCCACTGATTCCATGTTTCTTTTGAACGCAACTTGATCATATTGATTCGAAGCACACACTGATTTTTTAAGCCCGTTCACACCTTTACCAAACTCTCTTTTGCTTCTTTTTTTTTTTTTTTTTTTTTTTTTTTTAGCACACTCGTTCTGTCGTCTTTTTTTCTTCTCTCACGGGGCTGTTTCCTTTTTTCTTACCCCCTCTTACATCATTGGCTGGAGTTTCTGATTTGTTCGTATCGGGGAATTAATGCATCCTCTCGTCGAATCCCAGACATGTAGGTGGGTCATCGGGGAATATACCCCGCCAAATTTGCATATCATTTTCGGCCATAAATATTTTCGGCCATAAATATTTTCGGCCATAAATATTTTAACGTTGACAGTTCATTGTGCTATAGTGTCCAGACTGTCCATCGCCTGGCGCCTCTTCTAATTTACGGTCCATTTGTGTGGTCTTCCCATGGGAACCGTCTCAAAATTATATTTTACTGCTGTTTCACTTCACCACATCAAGAAAAAGTGTATACGCTCTGAACTATGGAAAATGATCTCTTTGGTGTTAAAGAGAAGTTTTAGAAATCAAAATACTAATCCTAGAACATCAGATATGTTTCATCGCACGTTATTTCAAACCAGAATTTAAAAAATCCTAAAATTAATGATAAGTGTTTGAATTATGGCTTTTTATGTAATTATGAATTATCAACTGATACGAAATATCGTACATAACAATATACATGAATCGCCTCATCAAAATCATTGAGCTTCAAGAACCATAAAATAAACCTTAAATCAATAGTTTTGAAAATATCAGAAAATATAGGTTAAATCGAATATTAAAAGATAGTAGTAATATTGAATTTTACCATTCAACAATACAATCACTTAGTTTTCCAACAGCACAACTAAATATTTTTACAGTACACAATCACTCAGTTTTCACCATAAATACAGAAATCTGGGGTAAAACAAATTCACGAAATTGCCAAGAATCCATCAGATAAAAATAAAAATTTGTATAAAGACGATTAGTTATAAAATAAATATGTAGATATCGATTCAGAAAGTTTAAATTTATGCAGAGAGATCAAATACATGAAAGATAGACTTCGTCGAAACACATTTTTGATTGCAATTAATATTAGAAAACGGTCCTAAGTTCAGGAATTTCTTTTGGTGGGGGGAGGGGGGCGTATTGTGCTGTGAGGTCCTCCCACTGGGGACTCAAAACTGACGTTTTGACTGTTGTCAGTCATGAAGAGTAAATTTTATTTTTATAGAAATACTTTAGGGCGACATACTTACACCAGAATCCTTTACTCTTTAGCAAATCATTTCCCTTAAAAATTGACGATCATTTGTAAAAATTGTCAGGATTATTTTTAACAGCACTGGCATCCGCTGAAAATTTGGTAAGGGGATACCAACGGCTGCACTTTTTCAACATTAGAAAAAGTTGCGCTCCAAAAATTTAAGGATGACCACTCATTGGTACTTTCTCTAAAAATAGAATTCACTTTCAGCCCCCCCCCCGTTTGCCAAGGCGTGGTGAGCTGTGCCTTTGGAAGGGGGGGGGGCTTAGAAATTAAGAGCCACATTAAGATTCAAGATTCCAAACTCAACAGTTCTTTTTATCGTACATAATAAAACTGAAGACTGATTTATTCATAGACTGAATACATATTTATATATTCTGTTCCTACTTTCTCTCAAATTATACTCCAAACTTAAAAGAAAAATCATCAGAGCGATGGAAAAATTTCCACAATATGATCAAAAAACTAGAATTCTTTAGCAATTCGATATCCTACGCTGTAGTGGCCGCTCGGAGGTTATCTTCTCTGGAGCAAAATCAAAACTTTTTCACACACTTCAAAAATAAAAATAAAAAGGCTGCAAACTTTTGAGTCAACTGAATAACTGTGTCATCGCACGCTATATATTTTATTTTATTTTGTATCAGAAATGAAAATAATTCACCAAATGTTCTTGCATGCACTTAAATTTCCTTATTACGTGGAATTGTTTTCGGATATACATGAGAATGCATCTAAATTTTGTGATTTCAGTGCATGCATTAAACAAGTAATATATATAAAAAAAATCAAGTCAATTCCTACTTAAGTCAACAAAGAAAAGTTTTACTGTAGTTACTTTTTATTAAATTTAATTAATTGCATTTAATAAATGAATTAACATCTGAAAAACTAGTTGAATTCGAGTGGATGGATAAAATGTATTTTATTAACGACTGAAAATTTAAATAAGCTATATAAATATATAGGGAGAGTGTGAACTTAGGACTTGCAACTTACAAACAACTAAAGCAAAACTCTGCAAATTTGCCGACAATCCAGGGACCGTGTACAGGATAGACAAGTGAAGACTAAACTGAGCATGTAATTCACATTTATTATCTCAACTATATAAATTAATTAAGTTACAAGTCAATAATGAGCTTCCCATGAAGCTGAGTAGTGTGTGATAAGAATCTGTAAGACGGCCAGTCCAAGGAACAGCTTGCCATGATGCTACTTTCGCATAGTTCTGGTACTCTTGTGGTCTTTTCCCTGGAAATATTGAAAATGTGTTAAACTACGTACTTACTTTGGTGCACAAGTCTTATTTTCGAACTTAATAAATAATGTTTAGTGTTTTCAATCTCTGGAGTATTTTCTAAAAGATTCAAGAAAAGTTTCCACATACACGCATAAACATTTTCAAGGCAACCTTTGGAGGATTCATATGCCAGCATGCGATTTTTCAAAACTAGCTTAACCTATAATAAGCATTAATGAAGAATGTACACAATATTGACGGCTACCTATTTCACCGTCGACCATTGACGCGATTTAACACTGATATCTAGAGTAATTCCGAATTTATACGAGGGCGAGTCAAATGAAAGTGAGCCAATGCGAATATATGACAAGCAGAATGCTGATTCAAAAAGTCTGTAACTGACTCCTTCACGGCGGCGTCCGACACGAATCTGGTAACCCTTGAGATGTTTTTTCAGTTTCTCGATAATGTGAAAATCGCATGTCGACAAATCTCGGCTGTAAGTCTGCTTGTCGAATCAGCTCATCAACCTGTGCAATTTTGTCCGGGGGGGGGTTGATTGCCAGGTGGCTTTGGCTCAGTCTTGGATCGTCTTATCAACTTTCATGCCCTTCTCTGATCCGTTTGCGTCACAGTGGCCAATGTTCAAAGCACACGGCACTCACGCGGCGACCAATTTCTTGTTGGGAAACCCCTTCAGCTGTCAAGAACCTGACCACATCAAGCTGTTCCGCTTTTGGAGCGTCCATTGTGTCGTTCTACCGTGTTCAACTCAACGTAAGAGCGCCTTAAAGAACAGTAACCTCGCACTTACGCGTCACTTTCATAAATTAGGGATGTCTCTGTGCTTATGCGTGTGCGTCGCAGATGATGAACCGAACCATTCTTGTGCAGGAGGGGTTGGCTCAATTTCATTTGACTAGCCCTTGTAGTTTTGCTTCTATTGCGGTTGCAAATTTAAAGATAGATCGGTTCGCGGAGCTAGGACGAGAAATTCTGACGACTTTTCATCATAACTCGTCACTGGCCTTGTTCGCGAACAGAGCAGCAGGCCGACAAAAACACAACTTGGGTCCTTTCCATCAGACCATCCACGCAAGTCCTTCTTAGTTGTAAGTCGCAAAGTTAGTCGTTTAAGTCGTAGTTTTAAGTCGCTTAGTCGCAAGTCCCTCTTAGTCTTCCCTCACTTCACGAACTGAAAGTTTTCCCATTCTAAAAAGTTTGTGGCCAACTGTTCCGCGATCCCGAATATCTTCCCACCCACCTAGCTCTTTCAGGTGACAGACCTTCCAACTCCTAGCTCCGAGCCACCGCCGTCGATCAGTTTCGGGAAACTGCCGTCGCAATGCAGGTACATATGTTCGCGGGTCACCCATTTGGCACGCAGCGGCCCGTTGCGAACGTCCCAGCACGCTAAGGTCAATCACCGAGTCAAGGACCTTGGACAGTGGACATCGGAGCCAGCTCTGAAAGAACACTACCAGGACCAGAGAGACCGTCAACACCGAGGGAGCGGGTGACCCTGGAGTTGGGCCGCTGCGCATTCACACCCTCAGATCAGACAAGTCAACCAGTGCCCTCGTGATCTCCGAGCTGTTGTCGAGTTTCGGCCGTTCTGAAAGAGCTACCCTATCTCAACCTAGCCTAACCTACCCATTTTAGCTTAGCCTAGCCAACCCTCTTATCCTAGCCTAACCTACCCATTTTAGCTTAGCCTAGCCAACCCTCTTAGCCTAGCCTAACCTACCCATTTTAGCTTAGCCTACCCTCTTAGCCTAGCCTAACCTACCCATTTTAGCCTAGCCTAGCCTAACCTACCCATTTTAGCTTAGCCTACCCTCTTATCCTAGCCTAACCTACCCATTTTAGCTTAGCCTACCCATTTTAGCCTAGCCTAGCCTAACCTACCCATTTTAGCTTAGCCTACCCTCTTAGCCTAGCGTAACCTACCCATTTTAGCCTAGTCTAAGCCACTTACTTATGCGTAAAGAAATCCTGAGCGGCAGACAACTGCCGGAACAAACACCGACCTAAAATCTGAAAACAATATTAAACATGTACAAAAGAAAAGAAAAAAATTAGCACTCGGGAGCTTGTACTTTTCGAATACAAGCTGGGACTTAAGATACAACGAAGTTTTCTGAAAACTAAGACTCCGCGAGATTGAACACCTGAAAATAAATTCACAAAACAAAAAATACTTATCTTTTGCCCATTCATGACAAGCAACTTTCATCATCATCATCTGCAAAGCACAAACAAGAAAGATAAATCATGCTAAACTCATTGAGTATACAATTTTCGAACAGAATATTTTTGCGCCAAATTATGCGATGTAGTGTACTAAATCTGTCGAGATTTCAGTTTAGTGGTGCGAAGGCGGCACGAGAGCTGTCTTGGCCGCAGGATCTTTTTCATGCATTTGACGTGTAGTCACATTACATCTGAAGAAAATCGCCCAAAACTCAAGACCTCAGATCAACAGCAGAGGGAAGGCCCAAACCTAGGAAAGTTATAGAGATTTTTGAGATTACTTACAAAAGCTCTATATCAATTTCGAGAGAGCCTGTAAGAGAACTTTAAAATTTATTTCCATCTTTTAAATAAAGTGTAATATTATAAACGTCATATACTAAATGCCTGATATAGACCGTACACTGCCATAGATCGTAAAGCATTTAAATTCTTTTGAGTGCTCCTGTGAAAGAACTGTAAACGCTACAGACATTTTCGATAGAGATCAGTACACTGTCATCTTTAAAGACCTATGAGTTTTATTTTGTTTGCAAATGTAAAACAGACTTTAAGGAATGATTAACCATCGAGCGTAATGCACGGGAATTCTTTTTTTCGGTGCACATGTAAAAGAACTTAAGATACTTCATACAACTTTTTCAGCTGGGAATAAAAAATTCCGTAGTAATTTATGCACGGCAGCTAACGCACAGACAGACAAACAGACAAACAAATCATAGTCTTTTTCGAGAGTTAAAATAAATATCCCTATTTATATTAAGGTTTAGCGGTCCAAAAATGTAAAAGCAACAAGGTCTAAAAGTAGAGATTGTTATTTTGTTGCATGTAAATCGATTAGAGGGGGAATGACAAATTTACCGAATTCCCATTGAAATGGCCATATGCTAATATTATCACGATGGGATTTTTTTTTTTTTCATTTCCCGTCAAAGAATGAAAATTTCGTCAGACTGGCTCGTTTTTTCAAAACATTTTGTTCCGTATTTGGATAGTTATCCCCAAAAGCCGGCAATATTGCCTCACCCGCATACATTTGGCGCAATTTTTGAGGGCGACACGACTGTCGTTGGACATTAGCTTATGTGGTAGGATGGTATTGCTTTTGAAATTGGCAAATGTCTCAAAACTCCCTTTGACAGTAATGTTTTGGAGTTCTTTAAGTGATCCTGTAATAGATGATACACTCACTATCTTCGATGGAAAACCTTATCTTGTAATGCTCAATGTATAATAATCCTTAAAATAGGGGAAGTCAGGGTACAATGAAACAAATTTTTTTTTTCCTGTTCACAAATTTGCACCTACAAAAATAAAAGTAATGGACACTTAATCTACTATTTTTCCCATCTAAATGGATTTTTATGAGTTTATAAATAGCATCTTATTTAAAATATTGCAAATGGTAAAATGCCTGACAGTGTTTCATTGTACCCCATATACAGGGGTACAATGAAACACTTAATAACACTTCACAAACTCTCAAATTATACGCTAAGTTTGTATTTGAATGGTTAAAAAAAATGACCACTGTTTGACATTGATGTTCGCACTCCTTTTCGTGGAAGTGCTTTTTTTTGTACTCTATGGATATCTCCTTTATTTTAAGCGAATGCATTCACCCGCAGTACAATAAAACATGTTTCATTGTACCCTGAATGGAGGGTACAAAATAAATTTTTACTAATTCATAAACTTATTTTTAATTCTGGCTTTGGGAGTATGAAGAGTAAAATAGGGATTACAATATTTGAAAAATAAATCCTACTAATATTATAAATGTCAATGTTTGTATGTATGTTTATTAATCTTTCACGCTAAAATGGTTTGAAGGATTTGAATGAAATTTGGAATAAAGACGGTTAAAGTCCTGGATATATAGGCTACCTTTTATTCCGTAAAAAAAAAAAAAAATCTTTCTATAAGGTACAAAAAAAAATATATCTTTTATCCAAAAAAATATTACAGTCGAGCTTGCATTTTACATAGCAGTCGATAGATGGCGGAAACTTATAGGATACGATGTTTTTAATAGATAAAATCATTTATCGTCTGCTACGCCTGGATAAAGATTATACCGGAATAAGTTTTTCCTTCTGACGTAGATCTATAAGAGGGCTTCGGGCCTAGCACAAATCCTAAGTACATGTTACACAAACGAACAAACAAAAAATAAGTTTTTGAAACCTTCATTCAGTTCGAATTGTGCATTTTTCTGCGCATCTCCCCACACCCCTCTATTTCTATTGTATTACATCCAGGAAAAGGATGATAGAAATGTCAATTTTAATTTCGTTTAATCATATTCATGAATAATGATATACTTTCAAACTTAATGGAATAAGTAAAGAAAATAGGGAAGACGCATGGATTACGATACGCTTTTAATATTTAGCACTTTATAGTGCGTATTTAAAATCTTAAAGTGTTTCAGCTTTTTTATCCCGTTTTTTTTATAAAGGCCAATATATCCAGATGCTCTTCAGAATGAATATAAGACGAAAATAATTTGTACCTTTTTGTACGTTTTTATCATGTAACCATCTTACTTTTGTAACCGGAGGCGGCCCGACACGGTAAGCATCGCATCTGGGCAGCAGATGGCGCCACTTACCCTCTCTCTTCCCCTGTTTGTAACCATCTTAATTTTAAATTCCATTCAGAATCCGATAGATTTCAGTGCCAAGGAAGCCAGTGAGGAACAGGATTCTCTCCAAACAAGATTTATTAAGATGGCGAACCAATTGGCCGCCGGAGGCGGCTAGTTATGCATAAAAATTGAAATATCAGCATCCTACTGGGTCGTGTTAAAATACTTAGTAGCGTTGAGGATCAATACTAGTGAATATAGGCTATGGAAAATAAATAATATTTTCAACTAATAGCGAAAATGTCACCCAAAAAAATCTGATGTGTACAACACATGACTTCCTTGCACGTCTATTAATTCAAAAATATTTTCGAAGCACTTCCTCTAAACTTATTTTTTTGAAAGAGATAAAATATCAGTAATAGTAAGGTTAAGCGATTTCTAGCCAAATATTTCGATATCGCCAAGCTGAGTTCAGTTTGAAAAATTTCCTTTTGACACTTTATTTGGCGATATTTCACCAAAAGCCGACAAGCTTGAGATAGTTCGGGAGATTTTGGGAATAGCCAAAGTAGTCATTGACCACAGACTTTCAATGAATTGAATGCATCTATATACCTCA
The DNA here is from genome assembly GCA_038373885.1 of Cheiracanthium punctorium. Classification (NCBI taxonomy): domain Eukaryota; kingdom Metazoa; phylum Arthropoda; class Arachnida; order Araneae; family Cheiracanthiidae; genus Cheiracanthium; species Cheiracanthium punctorium. Next base: position 125,054 of record JAWZYV010012683.1, on the reverse strand, counting down.
ATGTATTTAAATTCATTTGGCTCACCCTCTAAATAAATTCCCAGTCGATTGCTGTCAAAAAAGATATTGAAAACAGTTAGAGATTATAATAGTTCTAAATACAAAAGTTCAAAATTCTACGGGTTTAATTTTAGAGTTATACAAATTACGATATAATTTTTGGCGCCAAATTTGGCGATATTTCGGTGAAACTCGTCAATGTCGACGACACATGGCGAGATTTTAAGCATGGACCAAACAATGACAGATTATCGCCAAATTTGGCGATATTCCGCCATAACTGGCCAAGACGATGACAAATGGCGATACTTTGGGCATGGACCAAATGACTGACTATGGCCAAATTTGCCGATATTTCGGCAAACCTCGCCAAGGTCGACGACAGACGGCGAGATTTTGGGCATAGACCAAACAATGACTGTCTACAGTTGTATAATATTGAAGATGTCCATAGAAATTAAAGTAATAAAATTCTTTTCGGTGGTCCTGTAAATAAACTTTCCAGTAGATTGGACCAAAAATCGATTTTTCTGATTTCGATGAAATTATTTTGGCACAACTAGATATTACAACAATCTTATAGATGAAATTTCATAATAGTTTTTGAGATTTGAGAGTTAAATATGCACACACGCACACCAAAAGTCGCCAAGCTTGGCGACTTTTGGCGTAGTTCTTGAGGGAGGCACGTGACCGTGGTCGGAACATTACCTAACTTATGTGGTAGGACGATATTGTGCTTGAAATGGATGAATGCCCCTAAAATTGCCATTGATAAAGACACTTTTTTTAATGGAGATATTCATTTTTTAACTCTTAACAGCATATATATCACATATGAGTCGTTTGAAATAGCCCAATACCACTAAAATACGCTGTAATGAATTTCGGCCCATAGAGCGTAATCTATTTCGAATCTTTTGGGCGGTGCTGTAGATAAACTATCCAGTCGAATGGAACCGAAAGGGCAGCGGCACAAGTAGATGTTACAACAATCCTAAATATAAAGTTTCAACATTCTACGACCAATTGTTTTTGAGATATGCGAGTTTAATGAATTTCGCTCCATAGAGCGTAATGTATTTCGAATCTTTTGGGCGGTCCTGTACATAAACTATCCATCCGATTGCCACTAAAAGGGGAGGTGCACAACTAGATTATAGAACAATCCTAAATATCTAATCTCAACATTCTACTACCAATAGTTTTTGAGATATGCGAGTTACATACATACGTACGTACGTACAGACGGCATGGAAAAACTGGCCACAATAGACCCGCCGCTGGTCAAAATGTGTTGCAGACGCGTTTATAGGATCGTTCATGCTAGCTTACGATGAGATGCATCGAAAAAAAAATTTTCATTAAATTTAGAGGTAGTCAAAATCTGTTTTTTCGTCGAAATTTGGCCCCCAAAATTTTTCGGTATCATATTACTTCCTTATACTACGTACAAGGAAGTAAAAATGGACACTAGGCATACATGGGTTAACGTCACTACAGCAATTAGAAACATACCTATTATAACAACGGAGCGATATGCCTCTACTGCTACTTATTCAGGATCAAAGGGAATCGAATCCAACTTCAACCAAAAAACCGTTATAGGAAATTTAGCCAAGACGAACAGAACGAAAGGCGACCCCTGACCCTGACACAGAAACAATTTTATTCGAACCCAACGTCGACCAAACAACAGTCTTAAGACATTTACTAAATGTGAACAAAGCGAAAGGTGATCCCTGTCACTGACATACAATGAGAATCCTAATGAACTTCAACCCACAAAGGTGATAAGAAATTTAACAAATAGAAGCATTACGAAAGGCGATCCCCGGTTATTGTGATAGGAATAATGGGAATCGAACCGAACATCACCCCCCCCACAACAGTTATAAGAAATTTGCCGAAGATTAACCCATTGGTGCCCAGTTATTTTTGCGACTTTCTCCGATTTTTGACAATACCAGAAATAATAGCTAAATTTCTGATGTCAACTTCTTGGACAAGGGATGATTTCTTTTAAAATCATTATGTATAAAAATTGAAATGTTAACATCCTACTGGGTCATGTTATAATATTTTGTGGAGTTGAGGTTCAATATTCGTGAATAAAGGCTAGGAAAAATAAATAACGTTTTCGACTGATAGCGAAAATGCCGTCCCAAAAAAGGGACGCTAGGCATAAATGGGTTAACAGAACGAAAGGCGATCCCTTGCATGACATGACACAGTGGGTATCGAACCCAATTTCAACTTCACTACAGCAATAAGGACCATACCTAAAGCGCAACCGGAACGATTTGCCACTCCTGGTATTCACATAGGAACCAATGGGAAGCGAACTCAACTTCAACCCGAAAACAGTTATTAGAAATGTGTCGAAGAGAACAGAACAAAGGGCGACCCCTTGTCGTTACCATAGAAACAATGGGAATCGAACCTTTCTTCAACCTCACTATAGCAGTAAGAAACATATTCAATAGGAAACCGGAACGAAATGACTGTGTGTATGGAAATGGTAAAGAGGGATCCGAACCCGAATTCAACAACATTAAAACTTTAAAATACATATCTATACAGGGTTCGTACAAGTCCTTAATTTCCTGAAATTCTCAATCATTTTAAAAATTGTTCTAAAATCTCCTACTGTGTGAAATACTCGAAAGAACTTATTTTCCTATTTTATGAAAAACTGAGCCCACTTTTAAAATATCAGACCACTATTCAAAAATATTTCAAAAGTTCGGAATTTTAGCAAATCTAGGTTTTGTACGAATCCTGCCTTATACAACCGGAACGGAACGCGTCTCCTGGTATTGACACAGAAACAATTTATATCAAACCCCACTTAATTACGTCTATAAGAAACACATATCAGAAAACCGGAAGGAAGGGCCACCCCTGGCGTCGACCGAGACGCAGTGCGAATCGAACGTAAGTCAACATCAACCCAACCGGACACTATGCCACTCCTGGTACTCACACAGAAAGAATGGGAATCGAACCCAATTTCAACCCCACTATGCACTTATGATATATTTACTGAATAAAAAAAATAAATATCAGGTTGTAACGAAAGTTTTCCGCCAATACTGCTTGAGTCAGCTCATGAGGCACCTGCGATTGAGCTTGCGCCTTAAGTTTATGGAATGCATAGCACGACTAATAGGCATGTACTGACGTCTAACACCTTAGCTAGTTCTCGAGTGGTTGAATACTGATCTTCTTCAACAAGTTCGCGCAGGTGGCCCTCATCAACATCGGTCGGCCGGCCACAACGCTCTGCTTCTTGAAGCCTTGTTTTTAACTTTCAGTGCCAAACGTTCACAGTTTCATATGATAAAACAGTAGTACTGAAGCTGTACATAAAATTTGTTTACATTCTATACGTCTGACTTTATGTAACAGCAACTGAAGTGAATCGACTGGATTGTTCTGTGTCACACGCAGTCATAGTTCAATTTCAAACAGCCTGAACTAAGATAACGATTCTTTACAAGGGCACCCTTGGAGTCGACAGTGTTCGCAGCGCGAATCGAACGTACGTTCAACATGCCTAACGACAATATGAGCACACGCGAACTCAGATAGATCGTGTTGATCGACCCAATTTCAGACCCACTATTCATGGTGACGGAATACTTTCTGAATGCAAACTAAATAAATAAACGAAAGGCTACACCTGTCGCTACCATAGAAACACTACGTATCGATTCCGACATCATCCTCACAACAGTTATAAGATGTTTCCCCAATAGAAACAGTACGGAAGGTGACACCTTTGCATTGACACGTCACAGTGGGAATGGAACCAAACTTCAACCCCATTACCAATGTGTAGCACAGTTCTGTCCTCTCGCGGGGCCGTCGGTCTAGCGGTCTGGACTTTTGGGCGGTCTTCTCCAGATGTAACGTGAATAAGCGCTAGATACCCAGAAAAGTCCTCCCCAAGGCAATTGCCCCCACTTGTGTTTCTCCTTTCTTTGACGAGGATTTATAAGCGGTTCCTCGTAATAAAGCACACAAATCCGAATACATGTTCCAACACAACAACAACAACAACCCCATTACGGTTCTAAGAAATTTCCCAAATAGAAACACAACGAAATTAATATTGGGACTCCAGCCCTATGCACATGTATTCACATGTGAACAATGGGAAACGAACCCAACTTCATCCCACCTGCGGCAGTCAGAAACATACTGTTACGAATTTTCGGGGCAACTCGCTGCTCTGGGACTTAAAATGGTTTAAAATTCGTAATCTACGCTTCAAATAGATAAATTTTGCTTTTTGTTGCATCAAAATCGGCCAATTAGAACCGGAGATACGGAGGTTTCAGTTTCCCTATTGTTTTTCTACGGGTTTCTAGAAATCTCGAGAAATATTGGTCCTAGGGCTTCGATCTCTTCACTTTTGGGGACTTATTTTTGGCGCCTAATTTGGCGATATTTCGCCAAAAGTCGCCAAGCGTGGCGACATTTTGGTCATTTGGCGCGATTTTCCCAATGGGGCCTGGAAGTTGGTTTTCCTGCATTAAAAACGCTTAACCTAACATTTCTCTTCTATGACGTAATCAAAATTCTCGCCTTTAGTGGAATCTTCGTGAAATAGACTTTTCTGGAAACTTCTTGTACCTTCTGCGTCGGCTATATATAGAAGCGCGCGTTGCCCCGGCAGTTCAGTGCGAGTTGAACGCTCAATGTGTGAAGAGCTCTGAGTACGCTTGCTTTGTGAATTGATAGTGCTATAGAAGCTGTGCTTGCATTATGAAGCTGTTTTTAAAGTGCTGTGTGTAAATTCTTCATTGCTGTGTCTTAAGGGATTGTGTACGATATCCCTTGAATATTTCCACTGAATTTTTGCCTGTGAAAGTGACTTATTTTGTGTGCGAAATACAGCATCTGTGAGAGCTTCTGATCTAAGCGGATTGTTAAAAGCACGTTACTGCTAGATTATGCTTGTGAATTGTGTACAGCTGATTGTTCTAAAAAGTTCTAGAAGCGATAAAGTTTGTGTTCCATCCTGACAAGTGACTTTTTACTTGAACTTTTTACACAAACTGGACTTTAGAACGACGAACCCCAAGAGTAGCAGAGTAATTCCGCAACAATACAAAGTGTACAAGAAACGGCTATGAGAAAACAGGAACGAAAGCCACACCTGCACACCACACCTATAGACACAGTGGAAATCGAACCTAAATTCAACATCACTATAAGAAACATTCCTAATACACAGCCAGAACGATATGGCCTCTACAGGTTCTCGCTTGGGAACAATGGGAATAAAATTGTTGCATCGAAATTTACTAAATAGAAAAAGTATGAAAGGCGACACCTGTCATTGCAATAAAAGCAATGGGAATAGAACCCAACTTCAACCTCGCTAAAGTTATTAGAAAATTATAAAGTTATGATACAATTTACCAAATAGAAACAGAACAAAAGGCAACCTCTTGCAATGACATCACACAGTAGAAATCCAACCCAACATCAACCTCCCCCCCCTCCACCTTGTCACTTAAACAGAAACAATTTGATTCAAACCGAACTTCAAGCCCACTACGGTTGTTGTTGTTTTTGTTGTTGTGGACACGTATATCGGATTTTTGTGCTTGGCTCCAAACCCGCTTATAAATCCTCGACAGAAGGACAGCACAAATGGGGTGTGCTCGTCTTTCTGACTGATCCTAACCCGTATTTACGCTAAGTTTCGAGAAAATCACGGAAAACTGCTAACGGTTTGGTCGACGGACGCGCGATGGGACCCGAACGAATGACCTTCACACTTCGCCTTCACCCCATTTGCAGTGACATTACGACTGTGCCATTTCGAGGCTCCCACTACGGTTATAAGACAATTACCAAATATAAACAAAGAGAAAGTTGACCCCTGTGACTGACATACAAACAATGGAAATCCTTACCCATGTTGAATCTCACTATTATAAGAAATTTAACTAATAGAAAACAAAACGTCAGGCAACCCCTGTCATTGCCGTAAAAATAACGGGAATCGAACCTGTCTTCAACCTCACAACAGCAGTAAGAAATACACACAATAGAGCATTTTCACGTGACGTCACTGAAATTTCCTTCAGGTCAACTCGGATATTAAGGGATACAAAGCCACGTTTTTCAGCCAAGGACCATTCTCAAATGCGCGAAGGTTCGACCAAAAAAGTTGGTTGCTAAGGTGTGATAGTGATAATGGCTGCATTCGTAAACGACAAACTCGTTGCACGAGTTTTCGTAAGAAAACTGGAATGCGTGTGTTTAGTGCTGTCAGTGGTTATCAGTTTCCTTTGACTTTACGAACAACTTCAGTTTATTTAGTTTCTTCGCCTAGGAGACGTGTTTGCTTACTATTCGCAAATGCGTTCATTTTGCTAAGGAGAGTTTTTAGCACATACTCAATATAAAATCAACAGGATTTTTAAAAGAAAGAATGGCCATCATTGAAGTGCACAGATTAAAATTTAGAAATTTCAACTTCATTCTTTCAAAAGTATTTAGCAAGAGAAATTCAGATTTCGCAAATAACGGTTTAAATCAACTTCAATCTCGACACTAAAACATGCATTTTTGAATTTACTAAAATGAAAAATACAAGAAAATGATTACCTTTGACAAATTATGTACCTTCGTAGCATTTTCTAACGTACGCATGAATTTCCTCCTCGAAAAAAGAATATTTGCAGCTTTAGAAAACGTAAAATACTTTTCGCAACAACATACTTTTCCATAACAACGGGCGCCATTTGAAAACAACAACAACGTGCAGCAAGTGTATCTTCTAAACAACTGACGAAACCTTTGCACACATCAGTTTATTTCGTTTGAAACTAATCGCACTCAGTTTTGTATACGAACGCTCTAGTTTAAAAACTGTATGCACTCCGTTTCCTTTACGAACGCCTTAGATGGAAACTCATTGCATGAGTGTAACTCGTTTGGCGTTTACGAATGCAGCCAATGACGTAGGTGTAACAGTTCTAATGAAAACGAACCGGTACGAAACGCGACTGCTGGTATTGAAAGAGTAAAGTGTAAACCAAACCCGAATTAAACCGCATTACAACATAAAAAGCATATCTATAGACAACCGGCACAAAACGCCACTCCTGGTAATGACATAGAAACAATGGGTATCAATCCCAACTTATATTTCATTACAAGTATAAGAAACACCGACCAGAAAACTCAAACGAAAGGCAAACCCTGGAGTCGCCATAGACACAGCGGGAATCGAAGCTAAATTAACCCTTAGTCTAGACCCCTAGTGGAGTCAGTCTAGAATTTTATTTTTCCACGTTAACTCATTAACGCGCAATTTTCCCGCTCTGGGAACACCCAACTCTGACGTTTTGACTGTTGCCAGTCACGAAGAATAGATTTGATTTCTATAAAAATAGTTGCGGGTGACATAGCTGCGCAAAAATCCTTTACTTTTTAGCATGCCATTTCCCGTAAAAAAATGGTCACGATTATTTTTAACAGCGCTGACACCTGCTGAAAAATGGAAGAATGCGAGAACAGCTGGATAGATTGTCCAATGCTGAAAAAAGGGCAGCCGTTGCCATCGCTTGACTTCAGTACCAGGAAGATGGCGGACGATCGAAACGTTCATCGCGTGCCAGAGATCTAGAGAAACTTCTTTGTCAACAGCTGCCTGTGTGGCACAGCCAGCTGCGATCGTCTACCATCTTGCTGGTAGTTAAGTCGAGCGATGGCAACGGCTGCCCTTTTTTCAGCATTGGGAAAGGGTTGCGCCTCAAAGGGTTAAACATCTATAAAGCTATAAGAAACTTGCCTAATACAAAACCGGAATGATATTTCACTGATGGAAGCCACACGGAAACAAAGGAAATCGAACCCTATTTCAACACCTCCTACGGATATAACACAAATACCAAATGAAATCCGGTACTAAAAGGCAACACTTGTCACTGCCATAGAAACAATGGAAATCTAACCCAACATCAACACAGCAGTTATAGGCTGCATTCGTAAACGACAAACTCGTTGCACGAGTTTTTGTAAGAAAACTGGAATGGGTGTGTTAGTGCTGTCAGTAGTTATCAGTTTCTTTTGCCTTTACGAACAACTTCAGTTTATTGAGTTTCGTCGCCTAGGAGACGTGTTTGTTTACAATTCGCGAGTACGTTAACTTTGCTGAGGAGAGTTTTTAGCACATACTCAATATAAAATCAACAGGATTTTTAAAAGAAAGAATGGCCATCATTGAAGTGCACAGATTAAAATTTAGAAATTTCGACTTCATTCTTTCAAAATTATTTAGCAAGAGAAATTCAAATTTCGCAAATAACGGTTTAAATCAACTTCAATCGTACTATTCCATAACAACGGACGCCATTTCTAAACAAAAACAACGCGCAGAAAGTAAAACTCAACGAACCTAATTCGTTCTCAGTTTACTTCGTTTGAAACTAATTGCACCCAGTTTTGTATACGAACGCTCTAGTTTTTAAACTGAAAGCACTCAGTTTCCTTTACGAACACCTTAGATAGAAACTCGTTGCACGAGTGCAACTCGTTTGGCGTTTACGAATGCGGCCATAAGATATTCCCAAATACAAACAGCACGAAAGGCGTCCACTTGCATTCACAGGTCACAGTGGGAATCAAACCCATCTTCAACCACCCGGCAGCAGTAAGAAATATACACACGCGAACTGCGCGCGAAACGCGACTGCTGGTTCTGAACTAGTAAAGTGGGTATCGAACCCGAATACAACGCCATTACAACTTTAATTTCGGCGAAACGCGTCAATGTCGACGATATTTGGCGAGATTTTAAGCATGGGCCAACAATGACAGATTATCGCCAAATTTGGCGATATTTCGCCAAAACTCGCCAAGAACGATGACAAATGGCGATACTTTGGGCATGGACCAAATGACTGACTATCGCCAAATTTGGCGATATTTCGGCAAAACTCGCCAAGGTAGAGGACAGACGGCGAGATTTTGGGCATGGACCAAACAATGACTGTCTACAATTGTATTATATTGAAGATGTCCATAGACATTAAAGTACTGAAATTCTTTTCGGTGGTCCTGTAAATAAACTCTCCAGTAGATTGGAACCAAAAATCGAGATGCACAAGTAGATGTTACAACAATCTTATATATGAAATTTCATAATAGTTTTTAAGATTTGAGAGTTAAATATGCACACACGTACACCAAAAGTCGCCAAGCTTGGCGACTTTTGGCATAGTTCTTGAGGGAGGCACGTGACCGTGGTCGGGCCATTACCTAACTTATGTGGTAGGACGGTATTGTGCTTGAAATGGATGAATGCCCCTAAATTTGCCATTGACCGTAATGTAATGGAAATCTTTTGAGTGTTCCTGTAGCAGAACTGTAAATGATAAAGACACTTTTTTAAATGGAGAAATTCATTTTCTAACTCTTTACAGCATATATCAATTCTGAGTCGTTTGAAATAGCCCAATACCTCTAAAAAACGCTTTGATGAATTTCGGCCCATAGAGCGTAATGTATTTCAAATCTTTTGGGCGGTTCTGTAGATAAACTATACAATCGAATGGAACCGAAAGGGGAGGTGCACAACTGGATGTTACAACAATCCTAAATATAAAGTTTCAACATTCTACGCCTAATAGTTTTTGAGATATGCGAGTTTAATGAATTTCGGCCCATTGAGCGTAATGTATTTCGAATGTTTTCGGCGGTCCTGTAGATAAACTATCCAGTCGAATGGAACCAAAAGGGGAGGTGCACAACTAGATGTTACAACTATCCAAAATATGAAGTTTCGACATTCTACGCCTAATAGTTTTTGAGTTAGGCGAGTTCAATGAATTTCGGCCCATAGAGCGTAATGTATTTCAAATCTTTTGGGCGGTCCTGTTCATAAACTATACATTCGATTGCGACCAAAAGGGGAGGTGCACAACTAGATCATAGAACAATCCTAAATACCAAATCTCAACTTTCTACGACCATTAGTTTTTGAGATATGCAAGTTACATACATACGTACGTACGTACAGACGGCATGGAAAAACTGACCACAATAGACTCGCCGCTGGTCAAAATGAGTTGCAGACGCCTTAATATGATCGTGCATGCTAGCCTACGATGAGATGCATCGAAAACATTCTTAAAATTAAATTTAGAGGTACTCAAAATCTGTTTTTTTGTCGAAATTTGGCCCCCAAAATTTTTCGGGATCACATTACTTCCTTATACTACGTACAAGGAAGTAAAAAGCATATTGTTGCAGAATACTCTGCTTGTTTCCGGGGTTCGTCGTTCTAAAGTCCAGTTCATGTAGAAAGTTCTCGTAAAAAGCAGTCTCACATAAAATAAAACACATCCACAGGTAAAAATTCAGTGGAAATATTCGAGGGATAACACTTACACTCCCTCAAGACTCAGCAATCAAGAATTTACACACAGCACATTAAAATCAGCTTCGTAAAGCAAGTCAAAACACTGCTTCTATAGCGTCAATACAAAGCGTAACACAGCAAACTCACTGGACGGGAGATCAGCTCAGACTGAACTCTCGGAGCGCCGCGCTGGTATTTATAGAGGAGGCAGAAGCTGCGAGCAGATTCCAGAAAAGTCTATTTCTCGAAGATTCCACATACAGCGGGAATTTTGATTACGTCATAGAAGAGAAATGTTAGGTTTTTATGTGATTTTAATGCAGCAAAAGCAGCTTTACAGGCCCATAGGAAAAATCGCGCCAAATGACCAAAATGTCGCTACGCTTGGCGACTTTTGGCGAAATATCGCCAAATTTGGCGCCAAAAATAAGTCCCCAAAAGTGAAGTTACCGAAGGGCTAGGACCAATATTTCTCAAGATTTCTAGAAACCCCATAGAAAAGCAAAGGGGAAAGCGAAACCTCCGAATCTCCGGTTCTAGTGGCCGATTTTGATGCAACAAAATGCAAAATTTATTTATTTGAAGCGTAGAATACGAATTTTGAGCTGTTTTAGGCGCCAGAACAGCCCCGAAAATTCCTAACAATATCTATAGCCTCACCATGGTACAGTGGTTATGTCACTGAAAATGGTAGAAGGCCGAAATGTTAAAGTCCCGGGTTCATGAGCCATATCGTGTCCGTCTACCTAACCGCTCGGAATTTCCCATGGATTTCTCCGAAACTAGCGTAAATACGAGTTAGAACCCCTTAGAAAGACCTAAATTCATCATCACTACAGCTATAAGAAACTTTTCTAGAAAGCCAGTGCCAAAAAGGCAAACCTGTCATTGTAATAGAAAAAGTGAGAATCGAACCCATCTTCACTTATGAAATATTTACTGAATTTAAAAAAGAAAGAAAAAAAAACGAAATTCTACACCTGTCACTAGCATAGAAACAACAGGTACTGACACTTTCATTACGTCCATACACAAAATTTCATAACTTTCTCAACAATAGTTTCATCTGTAGACTACTTTGAAATAGGGCCGTTTTAATTTCGGGCACCCTGTATTTTAATTTTTCTGGATGCTCCTGTAAAAGAACTCTCAATGCTCCATGCACCATATGCAATTGGGTGCATGGTACAGTAAATAGCAATAACATACATAAAATCATAATAACTGATAGATATTTAAGGCACTTAGATGGAGGGGCGAACAGACAAACCGAATTGAAACACTTCTCAACCTTGTGGGAAAGTGAAAAACATTATTACTAGCAGCGAAACCCGGCGTTGCTCGGGTTAAAATACACCGCATATTTAATGGTATAAAAGATATTTAAGGATCCATTTTTAACGTAGATAACTAGCTGACCCGGCAAACGTTGTTTTGCCTTATAAATTATTCCTAGGATTATTTTAGTAGAAAGAAATGACTAACTTATTGTAAGTGTGTGAGGATGTGGTATATGAGTGGAAGAGGCATGGAGCGCTGTGAACAATGCTGGAATATAAAAATAACACAATACCAAACATTTATATTTTTAATTCATTGTAATTTATTCTTTACATTTATATTTATCGCTAATTACAATAATTTTACTAAAAAATAATATCAATCCCTTAACGGAATAGAGTGAACAATATTTTTAGCTAACACAAACAAACTGCATGGTTTGCCCACTCGAGATCATGCCACGTTTAATTGTCCGTGTGAAAAACATGGCGTGCTCAAATCTAAGCCACAAACAAACATAGTTTGGCCTTGAGACTTATTCATAGTCATTCCATAAAAACTTTTGTCCAAAAAAAATAATAATAAAAGTATGAAAATCTGAAACATTTTCAGATTTTAAATACACACTAAAGCGCTATATATTAAAATCGTATCATAATTTATGCGTCGTCCCTATTTTTCTCTCATATTCCATTAAGTTGGAAAGTGTATATTATTCATGACTGTGCTGTATTTTTTTTCTTGTTTCGTAAAACCCATCTTTGGAACCGAAATCTATCTTAAAATCGTCTACTAAAACTATTTTACAATATTCGCCAAGTATATTACAACTACACTTCATCGTTCTATATATTGTTTCGAATGCGCATCATAATACATGCGTATACCATGTATGTCTTTCTTGGGTTGATTCCTACTTTAACGCCTCTACTCTCGCCAAGGTGGCGATCATTAAACATTTGCAGTTACAATGACAATTTTTTGCATTTATGTGGCAGTCATAATTTAGAATTAAAATGGCGATTTGGAACAACATGTAAGCACAGCATGCCGTTACATTTTTATTTATTTTGGATTGCCAATTAATGTAGTTGTAATAATAATGTGTCTTCAAATTCCTTAACTGGTGCGTTTATCGCTAATTTGTTTACTTTAGTTTTCATCTGGTTCTTTTGGGAGCGCCGAAACGGTACGTACGTATTATGCCGGCGGTCACTTCCGCCAAACTACATTTTCGTCAAATTTGCTGGCAAATTTGCTGGCCAATCGTATTCCAAACCATCAACAATTTCATGTGCCCCGCATTTATCTTGGTGAAAATTGCTTGTCTTGGAGGACCGCCGGGATGCCTAGGCAAAAATCCTGATTGAACTTATTAGCACTCTGGTGCTAAAAATTGTGAGATAGACCGCCCTTGTGACTTAGGGGTATGAGACAAAATCATATTCGCAGACCTAACGAATATACATATAAAATTTCTTTAAAATCGGTCGAGCCGTTTTGGAGGAGTATGGTAACTGACACTGCGACATGAGAATTTTATTTATTAGATATACCCAATATGAGTTCAATCGAATGTACCGTTTAAACGCTAGAGCACTTTCAAGAATTTCCCCCCCATAAGCCATAATGTAAAAGAAATCTTTGTAGTAGCCCAGCAGAAAAACTATAAGTTCTATACACATCAAAATCAATGTCGGTCTTACGATGGTGGTTTATAACATATATACCCAATTTGAGCTCAATCGAATGCCCCGTTTAGGAGCTATCGTGTTCACTCACACACACACACACACACTCACACATACGAACATACATCTCGTAAAAATAGCATAAATCAATTCAGAAGACCTCAAAACGTGTTAATACATCAAAATCTCGAAGTCGAATTTTTTTCATGATTACAATAGTTTCCTTACAGGGTACATGTTCGGAAAGAAAAAAGGATGAAAATCTGAAACACTTTCAGGTTTTAAATACACACTATACGTGTATTTAGTGCGTATATTAAAATGCGTGTATTTAGTGCTATATATTAAAATCGTATCATTAGTTATACGTTGTCCCTATTTTTCTTACTTATTCCATTAAGTTTCAAAAGTGTATCATTATTTATGACTATGCTGTATTTTTCTTGCTTGTTTCGTAAAACCCATCTTTGGAATCGAAATCTATCTTAAAATCGCCTACTAATACTATTTTACAATCTTCGCCAAGTATATTACAATTATACTTCATCGTTTTATATATTGTTTCGAATGTGCATCATAATCCATGAATGTACCGGTTTGTCTTTCTTGGGTTGATTCCTACTTTAACGCCTCGACTCTCGCCAAGGTGGCGATCATTAAACATATGCAGTTACCATGACGATTTTTTTGCATTAATGTGGCAATCGTAATTTAGAAATAAAATGGCGATTTGGAACAACATGTAAGTAAAGCATGCCGTTGCATTTTTATTTATTTTGAATTGCCAATTAATGTATTTTTAATAATTAAGTGTCTTCAGATTCCTTAACTGGTGCGTTTATCGCTAGTTTGTTTACTTTAGTTTACATCTGGTTCTTTTGGGAGCGTTGAAATGGTACTTACCGTATCGTACAATCGTATTCCAAACCATCAACAATTTCATGTGCCCGGCATTTATCTTGGTTAAAAATTGCTTGTCTTGCCGGACCGCCGGGATAATACGTAAGTACCGTTAAAACTTGTGCATAACTCCCAGAGACCCATGACTGCATAGCTCGCCAAAGTACGGGGATTTTTAGGTTGGTGAGAGTGGGGATGTTAAAATAGGAGTCAACTCTTTCTTGTACCATAAAACGCATCTTTGGAATCGAAATCTATCTTAAAATCGCCTACTGAAACTGTTTTACGATCTTCGCCAGGCATATTCGTCCTATAGGCATATTCATACTATGCCGCAAAGACATGAAATGGGAATCATAATCCATGAGTGTACAGTGTTTTCCTTTCTTGTTTCACAGAGAACTTCTTCGGAATAGAAATCTATATTAAAATCGCCTAATAAAACTCTTTTACAATATACGCCAGGCGTTTTCTAACTATACGCGAAATATATTTATAATAAATTGTCGCGTTTTGGCACCACATTTAGCGATCCATTATCAAAAATTGCAAACCTTGTGCGACTTTCAACATTTTATTAACTTCCCCCCCCCCTCTCCACATTATCTGGCAAACACATTTGAAAAGTGATTCGACACGCTAATGTCTACACAGAAATCCTGATTGAAATGAATAGCACTCGGGGGCTAAACATTTTGGGGTAGACCGCCCTTATGACTTAGGGGTATGAGACATAGTTAAAAACCTATTCTATGACCTAACGAATATACATAGAAAATTTCATTAGAGCCGTTTCGGGGGAGTTAGGTGACAAACACTGGGACAGGAGAATTTTATATATTAGATTTAGATTTCTATCTTAGATATTGAGAGACATATTCGACCATTAAACATGCGATGTATAGAAAGTATTCCTGCTGATATGGCAACAGACGATAAACATTAAATTTTAATATTTTATTGGAGTTGAAAAACTGTTGTTTAAGTTACTTTGTTAGTGTTTGTCTAAAGTTCATGCTATTTGAATTCGTAGCTTATTGAGTATAAAAAACGAAAGATAATGTTTAATACTAATGGATACACTGAAATGGTGTTACTTTACGGAGAATTTCATGGGAATAAGCTAGAGGCTGCGAAGCAGTATGCTATAAAATTTCCGAATGACAATCACCCATCGCAATTGATCTTCACTCGACCAGACATTTCTAGAACTTTCTAGAACATTCCATGTCGATTTTAACAGTTGCACACAATTTGGAACTTTCTAGATCATTCCAGAAATATATAGAACTTTCTAGAACATTCCATACCGATTTTAGCAGTCGTAGACATTTTGAATCTTTCTAGATCATTCAAGAAATTTTTTTAACTTTCTAGAACATTCTGGATTCTTTATAACAGTTTCAGAAATTTTGGAACTTTCTAGATCATTCCAGAAATTTTTAGAACTTTCTATATCATTCTGTATCGATTTTAACATTTGCAGACATTTCGGAACTTTCTAGATCATTCCAGAAGTTTTTAGAACGTTCTAGATCATTCTAAATCGATTTCAACGGTTGCACACGGTTTGGAAATTTCTAGAACTTTCTGGAAATTTTTAGAACCTTCTAGAACATTCTAGATTAACTGTAGCAGTTGCACACATTTTGGAGTTTTCTAGGTCATTCCAGGAATTTTTAGAACTTTTCAGAAGTTCTCATGAGTTAGAAAAGGACAGATATATATTTTTTCACATTTTCGCCACCCACAACCACCCACTTTCACCCACCGCGACCAAACTCCCTTACTTTCACCGTGAAGCCAAGAGGTATTTACCACCCCAACGGGAAGTTAATTCGAGTTGGTGGTGATAGAGAAAACCCTGTCTTTACAAACGAACATTAGCATTTTATATATATATATAATTAAGATTAATCCGATTTTTCATGCTTTTGTTGAGAGTAAATTGCACATTTAAGTTATGGACAGAGCCATTGCTAAAACTTTCTTTAGGGGGAGGGGATGTCGATAAACTGTCAAGTCAAATATCGCTTTTGATCAACTTATTTATTTCTTTATCAACTATATACTAACTTTTTACTTTTGCCAACTGGATTTTCGTAATTCTGCAAGGGTTCCAGAAACAGAAAGTAAATTATCCCTATCGTTGAAATTTTTTCACCAACTTTGTAAAATTAGATTCAAAGTTTAATAGAAATCAAAGTTTAATAGAATTTTGCGAGTGTTGGGGGGAGACCACCTCCCCTTTAGCAAGGGTCCTGGTTATGGAAAACTAGTCACGTACGACCAGATATCAGCCTTACATTGAGCCTATTTACTTGTTTAATTAGTCTGTTCGTGTCTTCTATTAATGTATGTTAGCCTCCTTGAAAGAATTTCAAATCTCAAAACTATAAAATGTGCTTTTTAACTGATTTTCAAAGCACTTTTATACAGCAAGCAGGACGTTATAAATAACTCTTACCTTCTGTTTTCTTACAACTGTGAGTTCTCTTATTCCCAGCTGACGATCATCATTGTTCATTTTAGCCAGATGAGCTTTGCTTGAAATTAAGGCAATATAATTTGCATGCCAGCAGTCCTCTAGATTAGCTCAGCTTGGTAATCATTCGTACACAGTTTTCACCAGATAAAGCCGCCCTATTTACAAAGACAACAACAGTACGATGTAGGATCTTAACAAACAAGAAGCAACAGATGTCAGCCATTTTAATTAGTTTTCCAGACGCTTTCGCTGTGTCGTTGTTGTTGTTCTAAAGATCGGCCATATATGTCAGGATCGTGTGCTTAATTTCAACGTCCTGTTGAATCGAAATCAGGAGAGCCTGTGGATGAGAGGTTAAGAGAATGTCCTTCACTCTAACGGCTTCTTGGGTTTGATTCCCATTCACCCCAGCCTACTTCGCGTTTGTCCTATCAACTATAAATTTCGTCTCTTTCTGTGCTAGCAAAAACTGCCGTTATGTTTTCCACATCATTCGACGAATATTTATGAGCGGATTCTTGAAAAAAGTCCAAAAATAAATTATTCAAATACAACAACAAACAACTAGGTGAAATCTTGATGATTTCCCGGTGTTCGTAAACTCATCAACTCGCTCCACTAGTTTGCATGCTGAAACTGAGACAACCGACTTTCAACCGACTGAGACAACTTCCTTGTACGTAGTATAAGAAAGTAATGTGATCCCGAAAAATTTTGGGGGCCAAATTTCGACAAAAAAACCGATTTGGACTACCTCTAAATTTAATTTTATGAATTTTTTCGATGCATCTCATCGTAGGCTAGCATGCACGATCATATTAACCCATTTATGCCTAGCGTCCCTTTTTTGGGACGTCATTTTCGCTATCAGTCGAAAACGTTATTTATTTTTCCTAGCCTTTATTCGCGAGTATTGAACCTCAATTCCACAAGATATTTTAATATGGCCAAGTAGGATGTTGACATTTCAATTTTGATACATAATGATTTTAAATGAAATCATCCCTTGTTCGAAAAGTTGACATCAGAAAGTTATCAATTACTGTTGTTGTTAGCAAAAATCGTAGAAAGTCGCAAAAATATCCAGGCACGAATGGGTTAACGCGTCTGCAACTCATTTTGACCAGCGGAGAGTCTATTGTGGCCAGTTTTTCCATGCCGTCTATACGTACGTACGTAACTCGCATATCTCAAAAACTATTAGTCGTAGAATGTTGAGATTTGATATTTAGGATTGTTCTATGATCTAGTTGTGCACCTCCCCTTTTGGTCGCAATCGAATGGATAGTTTATGTACAGGACCGCCCAAAAGATTCGAAATACATTACGCTCTATGGGCCAAAATTCATTAAACTCGCCTAACTCAAAAACTATTAGGCGTAGAATGTCGAAACTTCATATTTTGGATAGTTGTAACATCTAGTTGTGCACCTCCCCTTTTGGTTTCGTTCGACTGGATAGTTTATCTACAGGACTGCCCAAAACATTCGAAATACATTACGCTCTATGTGCCGAAATTCATCAAAGCGTTTTTTAGAGGTATTGGGCTATTTCAAACGACTCAGAAGTGATATGCTGTAAAGAGTTAGAAAATAAATTTCTCCATTAAAAAGAGTGTCTTTATCATTTATAGTTCTGCTACAGGAACACTCAGAAGATTTCCAGTACATTAGGGTCAATGGCAACTTTAAGGGCGTTCATCCATTTCAAGCACAATACAGTCCTTCCACATAAGTCAGGCAATGGTCCGACCACGGTCACGTGCCTCCCTCAAGAACTATGCCAAAAGTCGCCAAGCTTGGCGACTTTTGGTTTACGTGTGTGCATATTTAACTCTCAATTCTCAAAAACTATTATAAAATTTCATGTATAAGATTGTTGTAATATCTAGTTGTGCATCTCGATTTCTGGTCCAATCTCCTGAAAGTTTATTTACAGGAATACAGAAAAGAATTTCAGTACTTTAATGTCTATGGACATCTTCAATATAATACAACTGTAGACAGTCATTGTTTGGTACAATCTCGCCCAAAATCTTGCCGTCTGTCCTCGACCTTGGCGAGTTTTGCCGAAATATCGCCAAATTTGGCGATAGTCAGTCATTTGGTCCACGCAAAAAGTATCGCCATTTATCATCGTTCTTGGCGATTTTTGGCGAAATATCGCCAAATTAGGCGATAATCGGATATTGTTTGGTCCATGCTTAAAATTTCGCCAAATGTCGTCGACATTGACGAGTTTCGCCGAAATATCGTCAAATTTGGCGCCGAAATTTATTTCGTATTTTGTATAACTCTAAAACTTTAACCCGTAGAATTTTGAACTTTTGTATTTAGAACTATTGTAATATCTAACTGTTTTCAATATCTTTTTTGACAGCAATCGACTGGGAATGTATTTACAGGGTTAGCCAAATGACTTTAAATACATTGAGGTGTATGGATGCATTCAATTCATTGAAAGTCTGTGGTCAATGACTACTTTGGCTATCCCCAAAATCTCGCAAACTATCTCAAGTTTGTCGGCTTTTGGTGAAATATCGCCAAATAAAGTGTCAGGAGGCAATTTTTCAAATTGAACTCAGCTTGGCGATATCGAAATATTTGGCTAGAAATCGCTAAACCTTACTATTATTGATATTTTATCTCTTTCAAACAAATAAGTTTAGAGGAAGTGCGTCGAAAATACTTTTGATTTAATAGACGTGCAAGGAAGTCATGTGTTGGATACATCAGATTTTTGTATTTCAAAATGCAGTAATAAATCTCCTTTATAGAAGTATTTCCCTTTCTACGATTAATTAAAATCGAATTACAAAGCTTCACCATATAAAATTATTGTTGTTTTAGCGATTAACATTTTTATTAAAAATCTTCAATTTAGGGTTGTACGGAAATTGAACATTAATTTAATTTTAATTTTTTTATTTATTTTACTTTATATACATGCAATATATATAGTGTGCCCTCTAAAATCGTTTAGCATCCCTATTAATTTTAGAACGGCGAGAGTTATAGTCACAAAAGCGGGGTCTAAGTAAGTACCTATGAGTTTTACAATGAAATTGCTTAGAGCTCCACAGTCGGCTATACTCGAAGTTGGCGTTCTAATCTCAAATGATACAAGATAGGGACAAAGTCATTTACAAAGTTGTTGAGAATCATCGATTTGATAAGTAAATGTATTTCAATTCACGCATTATGCGCATTAATGTTTACAGTCAGGATACAGATGAAAAGCATAAATTGCGCATTCGTTAAGTCGAGTTCCCCTCATCTACACTTGCCTACCATTAAACTCCTTTAAACTATGACATTTTTGAATCTTTGGCCTTCATGCTCTCAAAGTGTTATCCCGAGATCAAGAATACACTTCTGGTCTCTGGGGTCCTACCACGAAGTTATCGGAGATCATCCGCGACGGATAGTTCTCGCTCAAGAATAGTCAAATTCTTAGGATAAATAGCCGCGACCCTCAATTTGGTTCTACCACGAATCTATAACCTTCACGCTCTCAAAGTGTTATCCGGAGAACAATAATGCACTTCTGGACTCTGGGGTGCTACCACGATGTTATCGGAGAGTATCAATGACATAGTTCTCACGCACGGATAGTCAAATTCTTCGGATAAATAGCTGCGACCCTCAATTTGGTTCTACCACGAATCTATAACCTTCATGCTCTTAATGTGTTATCCCGACAGCAAGAATACACATCTGGACTCTGAGGTCCTATCACGATCATATCGGAGAGCATCAGTGACGGATAGTTCTCGCTCAAGAATATTCAAATTCTTCGGATAAATAGCCGTGACCCTCAATTTGGTTCGACCACGAATATAGTGAATATAAAGAAGTGAGAAATTTAAAACCTGTTGTGACGATTCCAGCACTAACGGGTAACTGAGACACATCAACCAATCACAATGCACTCCTCCCCTATTTCTACAATTTCTCAAACGAGGACATTATCTTCAGAATTTTCGAGGGGTTGGAGAACATCCATCAAGGAAGGGGTGTATTTTTTTGACAAGCAGACAAACTCAAGCTTGCCATGAAAAGGGGGACATTCTCTTAGAGTGCTTAACACTCGATGAAACACACAATAAAACACCCATCCATCTTGTACTGTCCGGAATGCAAGTTTACGGCATCATCTATCCAATCGGGAAAAAGGCAGCATTATTTCCGATAGTGATTTCGACATCGGAACGATTACGATAGGCTCGTAATAGCACACGTCGGATTTTTCTCGGATTGTGACGTCATGAGACGAGAAGGCTTGATTTATGCGCTACGGAAAGCTTTTACGATAACATCGTGGTAAAGGCCCCTGGTCTACTTTTCCCATTGCACTTTGTACATTATTGCAGGTGAACCGCTGGCACAAACATCAGTAATAAAGTTTTTTACGCCTACTACATTTTTAACATTAATGTACGCAAGATGTGGCAACTCATTACTAAATCGATGATGTTGAACAACTCCGTAACTGTCTCCCCCCCTCCCCCGTATCTCGTAACTTCATTTATTTACGACAAAACTATGACCTTTTTGATTTGATTCAGTATAGTTTATTTTATCGTGCGTAATTTAAAAAAAAGAAAGATAACACAATTGCCGCACTACACATTTACTCTGAATTTCTTGTTTTTAAAAGGCATTTCTATGACATAACTGTTACATATCTATCAAAAATTGGAATACAAAGCTTTGTTACAGTGACAAAAGTCTATTTTTATAGTACAGTACTAAAAAATAAAAATCTTTAGCAATACGATATCTTAGAGAGTACACATACATAAACCAATCTTTTTTTATTTCTTCTGAAACTATCCTTGTAAATCAAAACACTTTACCTTGGTTTTAAAATATAAGTTTTTCTTCTGCAATTTTATGACACATGACTTTCTGCTACAACAATCTTTATCTATTTTGTTTCTCCGTGGAAATAAAAAATGAGGTTTCACTTTATGCACTTTTTTCTTAAGCTCCTAGATTTTCAAACTGGATTTTTTTTTTCCCCTTCGAAAAATGCATATGCAAATTTTCCGACTTCGTTACATATTTTGAGATGAATAAGCAAAACTTCAAAAAGATTGAGATTGCTATGAAGTAGCAAATACGTGAACCAATATATTTAAAAACTGGTCGCGTTGTAGTTTTTTAAGAGATTGTGATACATGGTCGTGTGATGAATAGGAAAAGTTTCCATCGCAAAGTAAAATTTTTGCAGATTTCGCCACGTCTTATTTCATGCATTCGTTTTGCATTTAATCAAAGAAAATAGTTCGAGAAATATTTGATCGTGCAGACTGATGGATGATCTGAATTTATATTTTATTGGTAGACACCCAAGCCGTATATCTATGCGAGGACAGTGTCACTTATGTCTCCTGTCGTTCTGCATCTTCTGCAGAAAGTGTACACAGGGCATTAGTGTATCACTAGCGATAGATTTCGTTTAAAAAGTCTTATTGTTATTAACAGATAGCTTCGTACAGTCGAGCTTAAAAGCAGCGCGATATGATAATTTTAAAATCATGTTTTTAAGATACTTCAATTCGAAATCATGGAATGCAAAAAAACATTTTAGTAATATAACATTCTTCTAAGCATCGTATACTTTCGTATGTAAATACAGGGTGCCGCAAAAGGTTGGTAACACACTTTAATTCTTTATCAATAAGTGATAAATTTGGAAAATATTTTGAAAAAAAATGTTCAAAATAATATAAGAAAAACGACTACGTTAAGAAAAAATTCCTTCTCAAAAAGTTACACTTTTAAAACTTGTATAAGACTCCCTTAGGCTCCTTTAGGAATTGCTTTGAGAGTTACTTCCTTAGGAAGAAAGGCTCAAAGCAATTCACAATTACCAAATGTGCCCCACGCTAATGAGGCAGTGTACAAAATTTGAAATCCATATCCTAAAAAGCGTCAGAGATATGAAGATAAATACATGCTGACTTAAACCACTTTTCAGAGGTTCTCGAAAGAAAAAAAAAATCTCATCGGATGATCGCTCCTCAGGGGTCTTACAGAAATTACGAAAGAAAATAGTATTTTGCTCTCTAACAATAAATGTTTACATTCAAATTCGTGTACAGCCTCTGATTATATTTGTCATACAATAACTCTGAGACGTTTTATAATGAAAGGCTGGAAATTTGTAGATGATGTTATTCTGTCTTATTGTG
Source organism: Cheiracanthium punctorium (assembly GCA_038373885.1). Taxonomy (NCBI): domain Eukaryota; kingdom Metazoa; phylum Arthropoda; class Arachnida; order Araneae; family Cheiracanthiidae; genus Cheiracanthium; species Cheiracanthium punctorium. The sequence goes on along the minus strand of JAWZYV010012683.1, from coordinate 102,105 downwards.
AAATTTTTCAATTTACATTGCCCACTTATATTTAATAGATAAAGAATTAAAGCGTGTTGCCACCTTTTAGGGAGACCCTGTATAGTTTAAATGCCATCATTATCATCCTACAGAAACTGACAGGTTTTTTTTTTCATTAACCGTTTCGGAGTATTGTTTACGGAGTTAAACTTCAATTTCTAATATTTTCACTCAGAAAAGCACGTAAACACGTAAGCATGTAAATCAGCTCTAAAGGACCACAGAGTCTAACGTTCATAGTTTCAAAACAGTCCAATACAGCTAATCCGTCTAAAGTCTATCCGTCTTAAAGTCTTTGATAATAAAATAAAATTTAAGTAATGCTTTTGTGCTCGATTACATAGGTTTTTATATCAATTATGAATTACTAAACCGTATTTTCGAAAGTAGTATCTAATAAAATAATATTATAATGTGCAATAAATAATATTAATGTTATAATGTGCTCAATAGCCAATCATGTGCTCAAAGCGAATGAGCACATATACAAGAAGGTTAAAGCATGCAGAAAAACATCCCTAATGCAATCGTCTTAAACATTTCCTAACACTATTTTATTTGTTGAGACGGCGGAGACTCCTCTTCTTATACCATCCTTGCTTTCCGTCACGGGCCTTTAAATCCGTCGCTGTGGCTTAAAGTGTCTCTCGAGCAAGGAATATAAAAAAATATTTGCCGTTATATTGCGTTTCTCTTTACGAAAGTACAGTCAACTCCGGTTAAAGTCAACCTCTGGGGACCATCGCATTTCGTCCGCTATATCCGAAGTTAACTAAAACCGAAGGTGAACAGAGATACTATATGTGCATCGGGACTAATAGTTTGAGTTCACTATAGCCGAACGTTCACTATATCCGCAGTTAACTGTATTAACAAATTATTCGTGATTGATTGGACACTGACGTTCGTGTCACATTCAAATTTTTAAATTGTAGCTCTAACTGTATACAAAACAGAACCAAAACGCTACATTTATAAACAGTTTTATAATTTATAAACAGAGCCAAATAGCTACATTTATAAGAATTATTTTAAAGTTTAGGAAACTTTATTAAGACAACAGAATGAACATTTCATCAGCATTTCTATATTCATTCTAGAATGATATTATTACAGAAGCTGTGTGTTTTACATAGAAAAGAAGCACCGTCTGAAAATTTGCTATTGCTGTTTTACATCAAATGTTCTATATTTAGAAGTTCTACAGAAGTTAGTCCTTTATTTTTATTCTTCAGTAATTACATCTAAAACTGAACGTTTGAATTTTAAACAGAATATAAAATTCGTCTCGGCATCATTTGCTTCGGATTCTTTTTACAGTCAAATATAAAGCGTTTAAAACCGGGTTTATTTTCACAAACTTCTGCATAAAGTATTTTTTTTAATACAGTGAACTTTGATGTATATAAGTGCGTACTTCCCTTAAAATATTAGCAATTTTGATGACTTCAAAAGAGAGATCATTGATTTGTTATATATTTTTCTTTCTCTAGTAATTATTTCTAGTACAGTTTGAAAACTGTTTTACGTATTGCTTTGATCATTCGATATTTACATATTTTACTAGAGTAGATTCGGTATTGAATATTCGTTTCGGGGAGTACTTACAACCATTTTATAAGGTCACACAAAAAAGAAATGTGTACAGTACAAAAAAAGAAAAATCTGAAAACTAGCTAGTTTTAACTATTAAAACATAAATAAATGAATAAATAAAATGAACTATGTTTGGTTTAAGGTTTTTGTGTGTATAAATGCTACTTTTTGAAGGTTTAGCTACATACTTATTTCTGATTGAACTTTAATAATGATTTGCTTTGGAAATACGTTAAAGATTTTTAGATGGCTTTAGATTAGCTTTCAGATAGGGCATGAGTTTTACCAGGGACTGTATACATATTAAAATACGAAATTTAATTTTATGTGTGTGTGGTCTCCCCTTTTACCTATCACTTACCTTTAGAAAAATATTGCTGTGTGTCAAGAAAATTAATTTAAAAATCCCAGGCCTGTAAATGAAACATTTCGCGAGTTATTTAATTTTAAAAATGACGTCTTGCACCCCCTTTACATGCTGCGTTGGCGACCGTTTTAGGCAAAACGAATCTTTATTGCTGTTCTTGTTGTTCTTAATGCCCTCTGACAACCGGGGGGCAGTGCCAGATCCCCCATATAGAGGTAGGCGATGAGCGGAAGGGGCGGCTTCCATTTTAATGAGTCCCAGAGGGAAGAAGTCCGACTCAGCTCGAGGTCTCCTAATTTTGAACCAGTTCCAGAGGAAGGACCAATCCCCTGAAATTGCCCCCCCCCAGAGTTATCGTTTAACAACTTGGAGGACATTGAAGCCACGACGGATTTTATCTGCACCAGCTCCCATTACCGTACATGGTCCCACAGCAGTCGAGCCGTGAGGGGGTTGACCCTCCCAAGCACTGGCCGAGCCGGATGCTTCTTCACTTGCTGTGTTCTTATGGGAACGGAGTTCAGCGCCCAGACCACTGCGGGACGAATCTTTACTTTAGGGGACAAACTATGAGTTCATAGAAGCTAATGATGATCCATTTGTTAGAAAATGGCAACTAAGCGCGTTGAAACACGTGAAATTAACAGGTACAGTTTTACCTGAACTGATAGGTACTGCGTTATGAAATTATCGATAACTTATTCTTTTAGGGCGTCATCTACTAATTATGTCACGATTCTAGAGAATTCCAAAGTGTAATAGAGAATGACAAATTAATGGCATGGGCTAACTTTCACTAGAATCTACATGCTTTTGAGGAAAATTGTCACTAAAATAGAATTTCCAGGAGTCAGATGTAGCTGCCGAATGATTGCTAACATAAATTAATGTCATTTGAAAAATAATTTTACTTTTCTCACTATTGAAACATCCCCTTAGTATTTGGTGGCAAATGCTAACATTTTCAACTTGCTATATTCCACTTAGAAACACGGGATTTTTTTAATTTACTTTCTCAGATACAGAGCAACATTTTCTCAAGTCATAATAAAGGAGGGACCGTATAAAAATTAAATTTCATATAAATAGGTGTACATCCTCTAATAAAAATATTGCCATATTTCAAAGCTACTCTGTATCTGACGAACTTTACTAATTGAAAGTATGTTTCGATCACTTACGTCTTAAAAGATAATCGCTTTAACAACTATTTTTGAATCCCCCGGTATGTGCTTTTAAATATGGTTTTTGGAACATGATTAAATAATTCATAATTTGAAAATATTGAATCGGAACAAAATGATTTAATTTCAGATTTCTTATATTAATTTCATTATTTTTTTAAATGAAATATATTTGAATGGAGTCATTAGTAGAGGAGCTTTTGTCCAGTTTTAAAATTCTCTTCATTAATCTGTGTGTTAACATTTTTTCTGTGCTTTATAATTAATTGATTATTCGATGAAAATTATTTATGTTTGAACTTTTTTGTTATTCGAAATTAAAATATCGAGACCCCATTGAACTTCCAAAATTTTTGTATTGTAATTTACTACATGAAATAATTGAAAATATTAACCGTAGTAAAACAATTTTTATTTTGTCTCTGTGTTAAAAAGAAAACGTCACTTATACATTTTTTTCTCTCTACAGTACATCATCGTTTACGCATGCAATTCTTTAAAGGGCAAATGTTAGTGACGTTCTTGAAAATTACTAACTTGTTATTTAGACTTCATAAATTTTCTATATATTTTTACAAAGTCATACAAAAAGATATGTAACACATGGCGTTCTTTGTTGTGGTTACTGTTTAAAAATAATTTTACTTTTCTTGGTGATGCCATATTAAAGTAAAAGCGTCAATTTGTGCATTTTTTGGTGCTGCATTATTAGTGTTCTGCTTACTTGTTTCCTTTGCTAGAATATCTTTTAATAAGACGTTCGTTTATGAAAATAAGTTATTAGGAATCGTATAACTAACCTATACAATTAGAATGACAGAGAAAACGTTTTTTTCTTTTTTTTTCTCGTTGTGAAATCCATGACAAAAATGCCATAAATATTCTATATTTACTTAAAATTGCTTTTATTACAGATTCCGTTTTTCACAGTAAAAAGCATTTAATTTCGCTCGAATTCTGGTATTTTATTCTAAACACATCACATTTTTGAAAATGTGGTGGTAATTATTTTCTTCGCTTCTGGGGGAATTTAAATCTTCCCTTCTCCGTACTTGATAGAAAGTACACAAATTTGCAAAGAGGAGTTTTTTGTTTCGGGTTTTTTACAGATTCATAAAGCGTTTAAATAAAGATTGATTTTTATTCTTAATACAAAGTTGTATTTTAGAAGACAGAGCAATATGCAAAAACGTACTCAGACAAAATATTTGAATTTTATTATTGTCAATTAATTAACTTGACAGTATGAAGGTAAAGGTAATAGCAGAAATTAACCTTCCATGAAGTGAAATAGTGCTCAATAGAATTTGCTACAATGAATTTTGCAAACCAAACTTTCTTTGTAATTCACAATACGAACGATTAATAAGTGCAAATTAATAAATTTAAAGTACACTCTATAACAAATAAATCGACGCAGCAAGAAGGAGGTGTCCGATTGAGACGAAAATTGGTGGATACGAAGACAATGTACAGAATAGTAAATGATTAAAATTTCAGAACAATTGAATAATTTATTTCAGAGTTACAGTAACAAGTTCAATAAGGTGTTGACCCGCCGCTAGCCTGGATACAAGCTGCCACACGGCGTGGCATAGACCGATAAAGCTCCCGGATGGTCTCCTGCGGTATTTCCTGCCAAATTCGCTCCAATTGTAGAACGAGGTCATCAACAGTCCGTGCCAGATGCAATCGCCTTCCCATCATATCCCAGACATGCTCGATGGTAGAGAGATCTGGCGATCTGGCAGGCCAAGGAAGAGTTTTACAAGCTTGCGGACAGTTTAGAGCAACACGAGCCGTATGTGGTTTGGCATTGTCCTGCTGAAAAGCCAGCCCAGGGCACTGCAAAAGGAACGGTAGCAAAACAGGTCTTAGGATGTCGTCCACGTACCGCTGTGCAGTAAGTGTACCTCTAATGACGACCAAAGGGGTCCGGCTGTCAAAGGAAATGGCACCCCAGACCATAATGCCTTGTTGAGGGCCAGTGTGGCGTGCAATAGTGAAAGCAGGATCCCCCCTCTGCCCTGTGCGTCTCCAAACACGTCTTCGATGATCGTCAAGACACAGTTGGAAGCGGGATTCGTCGCTAAAGACTCTACGTCCCCAGTCGGCATCATTCCAACCTGATCGAGCCCTGCACCACTGTAATCTGGATCGGCAGTGTGCCGGCGTGAGTGGCAGGTGGCGTAACGGTCGGCGCGAGCGTAGATTTCGCTCTCTCAACCGTCTGTGAATGGTCATGATGAACACTGGTGTTTGGGTTGAACGTCTGATGGTTGATAGCGATGAAGAAGGCGCTGTGACAGCTGATCGGACCATCACTCTGTCCTCGCGATCTGTTGTAGCCCTAGGTCGACCGCTACCATCCTGACGCTGCACTCTGCCATTTTCCACCCATCCTTGCCAGCATCTTCGAATCGTCGCATCGCTTCGACTCAAATGACGAGCGATTCTCCGATTAGTCCAACCGGCCTCTTTTAATCCAATGATACGACCTCTGTCAAACTCTGACAGTTGCTCGTAATGAGCACGAATCCTGCAGCGAGGCATTTTTTAGGTTGTTGAAAGGTCATCTGAATCGCAATCAAACCGAAAGTTTTAACAACCGTTGAAGAACTGCTCCTGATATACGTCTGCTGGATGCGCAGTTCCGATGCGCTAGAGATCAAACTATTCATTCATTGGACACCAAATTTGAATCATTTGCATATCTGTTCAAAACATTCATGCATACGAAATTTCAAAGCAATCGGATGATTGTTTCTTGGTGCGCCGATTTTTTTGTTATAGAGTGTATATCGATCTATTTTTTGCATAAAGTCGAAAATAGAGATTTTTTTTTTAACATACATCCTTCACGAGGGAACTCTTCATTTTCTTTTTACCATCCATTTTGTCCTAACGACATACCTATACAGTTAACGACACTACTCAGTTGTATAGATGTTGAATTCGTGTTTCATATCTGGTCAAACTTTCTATTTTTGTAGCTAATACAGATTCTGAAGTAGATTTAAATTTGAAATTTCCATAAAATTCCATCCCAATGATAAAACTATTTATCATTTATAAAATTACTGTGTGTAAATTAATCACGAAGATGGCGGGTATATTAAATCTCGACAAATTCATAATTTTAATTAAGTATTAAAATTTTTCTCATAAAACAAGTGAAAGTTATCGTTGTTATTTATTTCCGCATTTACCCTTCACGTGCTTCGCGAAATCATAGCTGTGATCTTATCACAATCCTTATGTAATCAAGTTTCGGTGGACGCTATAACAAGCAAGTACCGAAAAAAAAAAAAAATTCCTATTTGACTCGAAGAGCATGTCGCTAGTTCGCAGCAATTGGCTTGAAGAGAACGGTGCTACAAGCTTGCGAATAACATTTGAATCCTCGTTTCATTGTTTTATAAATAACACAGAACTGTGTCCCGACGCAATGGAAATACTTTAATACTTGATGAAACATAGGTGTTTTTGTTTCATCACGTGAAAATAGTCTTTAGATTAACCCTTTGAGGCGCAACCATTTCCGAATGCTGAAAAAAGGTCAGGCGTTGCCATCGCTCGACTTAACTACCAGCAAGATGGCGGACGATCGAAACGTTCATCGCCGCACAGCCAGCTGTCGTCAAAAAAGGGTCTCTAGATCTGTGGCACGCGATGAACGTTTCGATCGTCCGCCATCTTGCTGGTAGTTAAGTCGAGCGATGGCAACGGCTGCCCTTTTTTCAGCATTGGGCAATCTATCCAGCTATTCTCGCATTATTCCATTTTTCAGCAGATGTCAGTTGCTGTTAAAAACAATCGTGAACATTTTTTTACGGGAAAAGACGTGCTAAAAAGCAAAGGATTCCCGTGGAGCTAGGTCACCCACAACTATTTTTATAGAAATCCAATCTATTATTCGTGACTGGCAACAGTCAAAACGTCAGAGTTAGGTGTTCCCAGAGCGGGAACACTGCGCGTTAATGGGTTAACTACCAGCAGGATGGCGGTCGATCGAACTGCCCAGTGCCGCAAAGCCGCTGTGTCAACGGCTTCACTTTTTCGACATTGGGCTGTCCGTCTAGATGTCCTCCTTAAGTATTTAATTGAAATTAAATGTATTCTCCGTCAATCAAAACACCTAAAATGTCAGAGTTGTGTCCTCACAGCGAGGACACCGCCCGTTAAACCCCTGCCGGTGAAGGGTTAAACAGTCGAGGATGACCATTCTCCCTGAAACACTTCTTATTAGTCTGCGTCGGTTTAAATTTTTCATGCAAGCCTTGACTAACACCACACTAGAGATAATGCCTTCGGACAACGTTCTAGCGTCACGCAGGTTCGGCTGACGCGCTGTCGGCAATTGGTCTAATTAACCCTTGCGTGCATTACCCTATATTAACTAATGAAAATCTAACATCTACAGTGCACCGGCCGAGCCTCTGTTGCATCAGAACGCCGACTGAAATCATTATCTCTAGGTTGGTATTGCCTTGGCGCTTCAGTCGCATCTTCCATTGACACCATTTATAAGCGAGAAATTTTTCTTACTACACAGTTTACACCGATGTTTATCACTCATTAATGAAATTCATAAAATCCCTAATAAAACTGCACTACGTCGAGTATATTGTGCGTTCCTTGAGAAATGTTTAAGCAGCAGAAATTTAAAAAACCATTTTGCTGAACGGTTGTCAAACAAGTGGAGGAACTCGCGTTTGCTGAGACTCGATCGCAAAGGACCCGGTGATGAATCTGCAGACATTAATGCGCACTATGATCTGAACTTTCTCATAGGGATCACCAGACCCGTTCTTGTTTTTTTTCTCTCACCAAGTCAAGTTACAGCACTGATGTACACAGATTTTCTATGGATACGTTTAGTTCTGCGTAACCACTGAAAAAAAAAAAAAAAAAAAAAAAAAAACACGGGCTACGTGTTACTCAAATTGTGGCATCCAGAATGTGGAAATAGTTTCCAACTGCAAGTTACATTTGTTGGTTGATTACTTACTTAGGTTATTGCTAGTAGATTACTTTGTTGAAAAGAAGATATACGCTCAACGACTAATGGTAGATGTCTTTCTCAAAATATCGAAGAGCCCGTTTTTTAGAGGGGTTGGGGTCTGGAACCAAGAACGTCTGTGAAGAGTCAACCTACTGGATAGTTCTCCAAATCTTTACTTAGAACACACTTTCTATTTTCCATAAATGTCTAATATCGTTATCTTGGATCCTTTCTTCTAAGCATTGTTGACAATGCCGTAATTTTCCTCCTGCAGTTGTTTTAAATCGCTGTCGAAATGGGAACACTCGTTTCCTAAATAGCTGTATGTTACTAGTATCCAGATCACCTGATTATGATCTGGACTTGTTTTTCTGTCAATACCATCAGAAGAAAGTACTACTTTAGTGGAATTCGAATTATTTGGTGTGTGTAGAAGTGCTTTTGCCTGAAAATCCGTACACCCCTGCATGTCTGTGAGGATTCTGTGATCGCATGAAACATAAATGATTTATTTTAAGCCTTATGCGGCGTTTTTCTGTAGAGCTGTTGACGACTGTACCAAGTTCAGGCCATCGAGGATTTTCTGGAAAGAGAGTTTTTATCTGAACGATAAAAGAGAGTTTTTATCTGAACTGAATTCCACAAAGCATGTTTGAAATGTCCTAAGAGTATATACTGTACGCGAATAGTGCACCGGCTATAATATAACCATTACATAGCCACAATATACAGTGCACCGGCCGAGCCTCTGTTACATCAGAACGCTGACTGAAATCATTATCTCTAGGTTGGTATTGCCTTGAGGCTTCAGTCGCATCTTCCATTGACACCATTTATAAGCGAAAATATTTTCTTACTACACAGTTTACACCGATGTTTATCACTCATTCATCCCTAATAAAACTGCACTACGTCGAGTATATTGTGGGCTCCTTGAGAAAAGTTTAAGCAGCAGAAATTTCAAAAACCATTTTGGTGAACGGTTGTCAAACAAGTGGAGGCACTCGCGTTTGCTGAGACTCGATCGCAAAGGACCCGGTGACGAATCTGCAGACATTAATTAATGCGCACTATGATCTGAACTTTCTCATTGGGATCACCAGACCCGTTCTTGTTTTTTTTTCTCTCACCAAGTCAAGTTACAGCACTGATGTACACAGATTTTCTATGGATACGCTTAGTTCTGCGTAACCACTGAAAAAAAAAAAAAAAAAAAAAAAAAAAACACGGGCTAGGTGTTACTCAAATTGTGGATTGCAAAATGTGGAATTAGTTTCCAACTTCAAGTTACATTTGTTGGTTGATTACTTACTTAGGTGATTGCTAGTGGATTACTTTGTTGAAAAGAAGATATACGCTCAACGACTAATGGTAGATGTCTTTCTCAAAATATCGAAGAGCTCGTTTTTTTGAGGGGTTGGGGTCTGGAACCAAGAACCTACTGGATAGCTCAACCTACTGGATAGTTCTCCAAATCTTTACTTAGAACACACTTTCTATTTTCCATAAATGTCTAATATCGTTATCTTAGATCCTTTCTTCTAAGCACAGTCGACAATGCCATAATTTTCCTCCTGCAGTTGTTTTAAATCGCTGTCGAAATGGGAACAGTCGTTTCCTAAACAGTTGTATGTTACTAGTATCTACATCACCTGATTATGATCTGGACTTGTTTTTCTGTCAATACGATCAGAAGAAAGTACTACTTTAGTGGAATTCGAATTATTTGGTGTGTGTAGAAGTGTTTTTGCCTGAAAATCCGTACACCCCTGCATGTCTGTGGGGATTCTGTGATCGCGTGAAACATAAATGATTTATTTTAAGCCTTATGCGGCGTTTTTCTGGAGAGCTGTTTGACGACTGTACCAAGTTTAGGTCATCGAGGACTTTCTGGAAAGAGAGTTTTTATCTGAACGATAGAACTGAATTCCACAAAGCATGTTTGAAATGTTCTAAGAGTGTACACTGCACGCGAATTCAACCAAATTCAGGACCCTCGAAGTTATAAAACTCTAGCTGTATTTATTGCAACACACTGTCATTAACATCCTCATTAGCTGCATAAAAGTCTAAGGCTTGTTAAACTAAGCAAAATAACTTCACCATTAATTGCAGCTGGATGTTACTGAAAATATCAGGTGTTATTTACTGCCCATTTGCAGTTTTATTTGCTTACTTCAAACAAACAAAAAATGCTTTATTTTCTTATTTTTCTGTTGGTTGCCTAATACTACTGGACATGTATATGCAAAACACCGGTTTATAAGTCTTTTAGAAAATTTAATGCTATTATTCCAGTTCTCACATAACTTGTACATGTAATCTAATTTTTGGACATCAATATATTTTTAAATAATTAACAATTGCTGTTTTCATGTATTGAAAATTTGTATTTGAATTATAAAATGTACCTTTCAATAACATCTTATCTTATCTTATATATAATAAAATCCGAGAGTAAACATTGTATGTAGCTAGGTTTGTAGGTAGGTTTGTGACCACCAATCTTTTTGCGCCCGTCGCTCGATCGCATTGCGACGAGACGGTTGGTCGCAGACCTACCGAATTTTGCATACGGCTTCATCAGGATAGATCCTAACACGCCTCGGAGCGATTTTTTCGAAATTCGAATTAGAAAAGGTTTTATTTTATGTTTTGTCCGATTTTTAGCGATTTTTCTTGCATAATACGTAATAACACCGGTCATTACACTCGCAGTAAAACGATGTTTGCATCATCGGACAGAGGAGAAAATTTTCTTTCGAAAACAGTTTGTTTTGACTATGTAACATATTTTGCCGATTTTTGGGGAATTTTTAAAAATAATTTCTCTTTTGACGAAGTTTGCGTAAAATAATTTTAAAACCGTTGCATCTTTAATTCTATCCGTCATAACTTTTTTATATTGTGGCTAAAGACGGAGCATACAATTCGCCCACTTTTAAAAGAAGAACGGAGGAAAAATATAAATTAGGAGATTTTTTACGAATTTTTATGTAAAGAAGGATTTTTATTTCAAAAAAAGCTGCTTCAAGATTTTGGTATGATATCTTCCGCTATGGTTTTCTTGGGAACAGTAACAATGAATAAAATTGCCAGTTGAAAAAAATAAATAAAATTACTTTAAAATAACTGAATTTTCGCATGCGAAATCTACATCATTTCGCGTGTAACGAGTTTAAAACCCCTTTCGAAACTCAATCAGAATAATGGAGTCACCCGCACCTACGAAATAATTCCATGTTTTATATTACGTTGCCAGAAAAAGAAATGAATGCTGTTTTTTAAACAATGAATTACCCAGCATTATTTTCGATTGAGTTTTTAAACGGGACACATTTTCGAATTGCAAGAAATATTTTGCGGAGCTAAATACGTCAATCTGACAAGAATTGTGCATAAAAATGTATGGAAAGCTGTTTTAATGGCAACGATAAAGTGAAACGATTATCGTTTATGCTAATGCGTAAATTGCAAAGAATCGCCAAACAATAAAAGACTACATTCGTAGCAAATATCTAAACCGTTTCTTTAAATTAAGCATTAAAGATGGAAAAACGAAAATATATTGGTATCAGTAAAAGAAAGTATAAGTAATAGTTAGTAGATATGCTAGGGCAATATTGATCAAAGCACAATATACTGCATTAATAAATACTTCGTGAAACTATTCGTTTCTATTCGTTTTTCAACAGCCGTCTTACATCACAGCTAACTAAACATTAAATAATTTTAAGTCGCGTTAATATATCCGGCGGTAGTTTCCACAGAAAACACAGTATCTGAACTTTTTTTTTCTTGGAGATTCTGTTTTGTCACAAGTAGTTATGGTCACATTTTAGGAAAATTTTCTCCTCTTGCTTTGCGAAGAGCGGGTACACAACTATTTAATTATAAAATAAAACGGTTCTCCACATCATGTAGTATCTAAGGTATTAATGGCATAACTTAAATCTAAAAAAGAGTATGATGCAGAAATGAGACATTTTGAAAATTAGGAATTTTCACTGCAAACCGTAACGCTTTTTTCTTTTCTGATCGTGAATGACACCGACACAGTTTTTTCCGTCGTGATATTAACAATGGTCACAAGTCAGTACTTATACTAACTTTACGAATAACTAATGAGTAGTTTTACGCCAAGAGTCAAGTCATTTTGTTTATTTTTAGATTCCAAACCATTGGAATCAATTCGAATTATACATGTAAGAAATATTTTCGTTCCCTGCCGTGCGGAGAACGGGCACGCAGCTAGTATATATATATATATAGTGCAATCAACTGGAGTTAAAATCTAAGAGATTTTTCTGTTTTTTTATTTTGTTTTTAAATTTCATGTTAAGACACTAAACCATCAAACCTGTGTATTGTTCGTGTTATGCCTTTACCAAAATAAAATCATTAAGTATCGTCTGAAGTATTTTATTTACTAGAAACATTTCATCGTGCAGAAATGCGCGGATATGTCTTTTTATTCAGTTCTTGGGAGCTTTAATCTCAGAAAATATTACACATTTTAGAAAAAATTACGAATTTCTCAAAATCATTTGCTTCGGGCTATCTGTCAAGCCCAATAAAGCGTTTAAATAAACACCGGTTTAAAATTTTAAAAACTCGCTGCATTTCAGAGAGCCGTATGTAAAAATGTGCACTGGGTCATGCTTTTCACAGTTTAAATAACTTAGAAAGATGCAGATTATTGGCGAATTATCCATTCTCTCTCTTTTCTTTTACGTGTCACTATAAAATAAATACATAAAAGTGAATATATATAAAGGTCGCATCTAAAGGTCAGGAAAAACGTTACAAATCAATAATTTTCAGAATAATTGAAATGAAAAGTTTCCGTTTATGCAAAAAGAATGAAAATGAAGACGGATTTTGTATTCTGTCAAAGAATCAGATATCAATGGAAGAATTAGAAAAGTTCTTTTTCGAGAATCATATGACATCTTCAGAATACTAGTAGTAAATTTTAAAGATTAGCTAAAAGTTTAGAAAATGGCTTCTAGTACTTTGAATTCATTCTTAAAAAGAAGAAATTTTAAGTTTCCGAAACTATTTGGTGATGCCATAGAATATCTGGTATTTTGAAGTCGGTGTTCTAGAATCCATAAAACAAATTTAAATATTGCCTATGAAGATAGATTCCAGTATTCCGCAGGATATTGGGTAACCAAAAAATTGTTTTTGACGTAAATATCTTTCGATATGGATTTACATGCTATATTTATTGTATTTCTCAATGAAGTATTACCCATACTTAATAACATCCAGATTTCTAGACATTTTACGATAAAACTAACAGAAAGTTTACAGCCTAATCCGATGAAAGCAAAAATTTGATAACGACAAGCTTTACATATCTTTCGACAAATCTTATTTACAACATTTTGAAAAGATCGTGCCTTTCCAGAAATATGATCACCCTATTATCCGAATCTGCCACATGCTGATTTTTTTTCTCTTTAGATGCAATGTTTTTAAGTATACAGTAACTCATCAGCATTATTTGGGACACGAAACGAAATATTACTGCAACATATACTTGCCAAACAAAATGAAATGATGTTAGCTGTATATATAGATAACAACAAATTGGTAATATGCCGTTGTTAGCTAGATTGGTGAATGACAGTGAAACATTGAATATTAGAAAACCGATGGCTACTCTGATATATTGTCTTGCGCATTGTATGACAAGAAAAACTAATTATATTTGTTGATAAAAGAAATAAAAATTACACTGTATTAATTATTTATTCTTTGTCAAAAATACAGAGATAATTTTCGTCCTGAAAAAAGAGAGTAATGAAAGAAATCCAACAAATTTATAGGAATTTTATGAATTATAGATTTTTTTATTAATTCTTTGACTTTTTAGTTACTTGAAACATATATTTTGTCCCCATGCAAGGAGTACTTAGAGTGAATATTGCAAAAAAAAGTATAAAAACAAACACAAGCCTTAAAAAAGCCCATCTTAACCCCAAAAAAACAAATAACTACAAAAGTCGATTGGTTAAAAATGTATGAATTTTAAAAATTAAGTTCATATTTTTAACCTTCACGAAAATATTTTGAATATTACTGAAAATCCGAGAAGCTTGTTGGAAATTGTTATAAATAGTCTTACTTATTTGTAAGTATGGCTGTACTAAAGAATGGAAACATTCTATGAAGAATTAAAAATTTCAAAAGAAATTCATGAAAAGATGGTTAATTTTTTTATACTTTCAAAAGCCAAGTACTCAGCTTTCTAAACAAAAGTGCACTTTATTCTTCATTAAAATATAATTAAAAGACTTTTGAACCCGAAGTGTACTATAACTAAATCAATGCAGGCATTTTTAGATTAGGCGAAAAAATGCTTTATTTTCATTGTTTTAGCTTTAAAATATAAGAACTTAAACGGTAACTAAAAAATCTCTCAAACCATGCGTTATAGGGCTGCGAAACTTGAGCTCAGTAGCCAGAAGCAAATAACCATTTTTTAATGTTATGTCTTTGTTATTATTGAAAGCGTTGAAAAAAATGTGCTTTTATTGAAGCTTTGCAGAACTTTTAGATCACAATAAATTCTGCCGCAGAATATAAGTAACATTGAGCTTTTCACGTTTAAAAAATCGATCAAACTTTAATGGCTATCTTGATACAATTGCCTTAGGTTATCAAAACAACTCACCAAGCTCCTGGTTACGTGTCAAACGCAAAGATTTTTAAATAAAAAAAGGATTTGCAAATGCTTTCCTATTTTTTATGAGGCATATTTACGGTTATAGGCTCCAAAACTATGATTATAAACTTTCTTTAAATATTTTACTTTCATGTTTTTATTGCAAAGAGCAATTTTAAATATTTATTTTTAACGTCATTAATTGAGTATATAATCTTAAGAACAATAGATTGTCACTTTTTGTTGCTGCTGTTGCTAACAATAAGTGGGATTTCAATGTAACATTTTGGCTGCCCTTTTTTTCAGCATTGGGCAATCTATCCGGCTGTTCTCGCATTCTTCCATTTTTCAGCAGATGTCAGTGCTGTTAAAAATAATCGTGACAATTTTTTTACGGGAAATGACATGCTAAAAGGTAAAGGATTCTCGTGGAGCTATGTCACCCGCAACTATTTTTATAGAAATCAAATCTACTATTTGAAACTGGCAATAGTCAAAACGTCAGAGTTTGGTGTTCCCAGAGCGGGAACACTGCGGGTTAAAGGGTTAAATCGACAGCAGGTCCAAGTCTATTAGAACCCCATATGACACGGGTTCATATAAGACGAATTCATATAGCACGGTTTTTAAAATGCTGACGTTGTCCGCAGAACAGGCTAAAAGAGGCTCGTATAATAAGGTAAAAGAATGGGGCAGTTGTTCCGATTTTGTTACGTTTTTGCACTGACGATGTTGATGATGAGACTTGTGTGCCTGCATTACGCCTTTCAGGTACTAATCCAGAGACTGTTGAGGAAAGTCCATTAGATGACGTGAATGAGAAGGCCGAACGTACAATGACAGCCCGTGAGACTTCAACGCGAAAAGGTTTTATTATGGCAAATTCGGAAATCATGCTCTTTTGACAGATGTAAAATATAAAATGGAGAGGGAAGTACTGTCGGAGAAAGAAAATCCGAAATTTTTAAATATTTGTAACAGATTTTAATTTTTTTAAATATTATTTTTAAATTATTTATAAGCATTATTAGTACGCAATTTCATATATAACAACACAAACAATATTTTTCAGCAACTTTCTGAGCTATCAAATGTTCATACGAGCGTATTCGGAAAGTAATTTCTGTTTTGAAAAAATAAAATTGTAAAAATAAAATTTTTCAGACCAATTTTATTTTTACTTGAGAGAGCATACCTTTAACTATTTTTCTACATAGTTTTCACAAATGTTCAAACAATTGAAAAGATGGTAACCCGCTATGACTATACCTTCTTCATTGAAATTTCCCTCCAATGACGATAACCACAACTCCACAGCATTTTTCATTTCATCGTCGTATTAAAAGAGCTTGCCGCCTAGCTCGCGCTTCATGACCAGGAGCTAATGATAGTCGGACGGCACCGAGCCTAGGCTGTACGACTGGTGATCGAACTGCTGCGAACGAAATTCTCGAATCACTTTTGAGTGTCACCAGCAGTATAAGGCCGAGCATTGTCATGGTGCAACACAATTCCTTTACTGAGCATTCCCTTACGTTTGTTTTCAGTGCACGCCGTAGTTTCTTTACCGTAGTTATCGTCATTTTCGGGAAGTTCCTATGAACAAGGTATAGAAAAGCTGGCAACCCGCTACGACAAGTGTTTGAACATTGGCGGAAACTATGTAGGAAAATAGTTTAAGGCATGCTCTTTCATTAAAAAATAAAATTGGCTTGAACAAAATTTTTTTACAAATTTTTTTCAAAACCGATTTTACTTTCCGAATACGCTTCGTATTTCTCTGAGCGACGACCTCTCTTAGCGACCGATTTTTCCCGAAAAGGTGAGTGGTCGCTCCCGAGAAATTTTACTGTGTTAGTATTATTACGAATAGCAGATGTATAAAATAGTGTCAAGAAACTGGCGAGTTAAAATAAATTCCTGAAGTAAAGTTCAGTAATAAAAGTTTAATACAGTTATTGAACTTATATATTATTAAACTTATATATTATTGAACTTTAATAAATAATAATAAAATTCCTTAATTAATTTAAATTCCTTAATTATAATAAGTTCAAGGATTCACTGTACTAGTATTATTACGAATAGTATATATATAATATAATGTCAAGAAACTGGTGAGTTAAAATAAATTCCTTAAGTAAAGTTCAATAATATAGTTCAATAATATATAAGTTCAATAATATAGTTCAATAATATATAAGTTCAATAATATAGTTCAATAATATATAAGTTCAATAATATAGTTCAATAATATTCATTTATTCACTGTATTAGTATTATTACGAATAGGTGTCAAGAAACTGGTGAGTTAAAATAAATTCCTGAAGTAAAGTTCAATAATATGTAAGTTCAATAATCGTTCAATAATATTCATTTATTCGCTGTATTAGTATTATTACGAATAGGTGTCAAGAAACTGGTGAGTTAAAATAAATTCCTAAAGTAAAGTTCAATAATATCCCAAAAGTATTATGAAATAATATTTTTGCGTGTTTCCGTGACCGTATATAAATTCAAGAATCATGTTATGAATCTGCAAGAATTTCCTCCACTCGAAAAATACCTTTGTACTGAGAAAGACTCCTGTTCAATAAAATAAAGTTCAAAATACCAGTTTAAAATTTCTCGCAGATTCTGCTTCATTAAAGTAAGAAAATATTTAGAAACCCCTAAAGTTGTTTAGCGAACTCTTTAAATCTCGATCCTTGCAAACTGCGCTCACAATTTTGCATACCAAAGGAAACTTCTGAATTAATGCGACGGATCTGAATTTTGACGGTATTTTCTGAATGTTGAGAAGAGCATTAAATTTTTCTTTCATACGAACTTCACTTCCTAATTATGAAACGGGGTTGTAGAATGTTTCCAAAATTTCTGCTCCATTGGTAATTTTCAAATTTTCTGTGTTTTCTTGGAAAATAAGTAAAATTGCAGATTAGGCTGTGTACTAAAAAATAAATGTTACTAAATAAATATCGTATATTTAATATTTCGCTCAGGCAGTAGGGGAGTTTTCTTTTTAACGCTTTGGGGTCTGAACCTCATTTTCCCAGCGGACTTAAGGTTTTTTTTTTCACTTTTCATGTATTTCGAAATACTTATATGAGAGAAGATATATACAAAGACTTTATAAAAGATATATACAGGGTGTCCCAAAAAGGTGGTAACATGCTTTAATTCTTCATCCATTTAAGATAAGAGAGTAAATTCAAAAACTGTAGAAAATGAGGTAGGAAAAAGGACTATGTTAACAAAAAATCCTTCTGGTAAATTTTTAAAAAGTTTCACTTTTTAAATTTGTATACGAACCCCGTACAAACCAAAAATTCCAGTTAATCAAATGTGCCCAATACACTAATGAGGTGATATTAAAAAGTTTGAGACTTATATCCTAAAAAGCGTCAAAGATATGAAAGTAAATGTATGCTGACTTAAATCACTTTTCAATGGCTGTCGCTGGATGATCGCGTTTCGGGGGTCTTGCATAAATTACGAAATAAAATAACTTTCACACTCTAGCAATGAATGTTCACGTTCAAATTCATGTGTAGCTCTGATCATCTTTGTTTAAAAATATCGGCGACGTTTTATAATGATATGCTGAAATTTTGTAAATCGTCTCATTAGTGTGCGGAGATCATTTTACTAATTGAGAATTTTTCCGAACGGTGGCTCTATGCAAATTTCAAAAGTGTAACTTCTTGAAAATTTACCCGAGGATTTTTTTCTTATAGAAGTCATCTTTCCAAACTTGTTCTAAACATTTTTTTTTCAATTTGCATTGCCCAGTCATCTCTAAATGATAAAGAATTAAAGCATGTTACCACCTTTCTAGGACACCCTATATATAGTTGGTACTTTTATAACTCAGAGTTAAACGTTGCGATAAAGATTCAGAAGGTCTAGTCTGCCCCATCCACAACCCTAGTGGCACGCTCAAAAGCCGCTATCAGAAGGTCGTTTCCATCCCCGCACAGGTTTAGACGTCAGTTACACACGTCAGGATGTCTGCGCAAAACATGGGCAATCCTAGTTCAAAATCGGTTCAAGTGTCCAGTTCACCAAACATGTATATTGTAATGAGCGTACTATAAAATAAAGTATGTAACTGGGTTTTTAAAGTACATTTTCCTGTTTGCTTTACAGACAACTTCATAGCATTCTGTTTGGGAAAAACTTTTTATCCAGTATAATCCTTTAGCCTTTTTTATTCGTTGCTACATGTAAAAACAGCTGGCCCTTTAGCGGCTGTTTTTGTAATCATCGCACGCTGTAACAATGTTGAATTTCTTCAGAATACATAGTGTACCTAAATTTTAAGACAAATTGTGGGATTTTTTTTTTTTTTACGTTTGATAATCTGACATTTAAAAAAAAATGTTAGTAGCAAGTGCTACTGAGGATTAGAATAGAACGTGAAGCTGGATGTGCAGTAGCACATATTCTGTACTACTGCGCATTCATTCCAGAACGCGACATTCGAAACCCAGAATTTATCGAAAAATTGTTTGATACACCATCAAGCAATTTTTGCGTAATATATCACGTAAAATGCGTTTTTTGAAGAACAGGGAAGTTCATAAATACGGACAAAACCACAAAATAGCCAAGCCTATAGAGTGGGTAGGTGCGCTCCAAGTGTCCCCAGAATCTATAAGCACCCCCTGCCCTTTGCTACATAGAACACGATATTGTAGATGCGATAAATAGTGCGTTGAAAGATTGATTTAGGCAACGATTTAAACTCCATTTATTAAAACGCGGGAATCACAATGATAATGTATTGAAATAAGTGTCTCCAGTATCCATGGCACCTGCTGCCAAAATCAACGGAGTGTATAGGGAAATTGGGATGATGATGATAATCATTGAAGGACAAAAGATGCACATATGTCCGGTGACACTTGAGGCTCCATTTTTGCTCCAACTTAAGGATTGCGACGATAGTAGTATGAAGGAAGATCAGGAAGATCAAACCTGATCTATCGCATAGGGATTATCATTTCGGGATTGCAACAATGTTTCAATCGTGGATTATCATTTCGGGATTGCAACAATGTTTCAATCGAGGATTATCATTTCGGGATTGCAACAATGTTTCAATCGTGGATTATCATTTCGGGATTGCAACAATGTTTCAATCGTGTGGTAAAGGGTACGGGGTGACTGCGGAGTCCGGCCAACGGTCAGAGGTCAGAACAATAACTGTGGCCGTTGAAGGACAGGGCTCTTTATGAGCTTATCAAACAATATATATCAGCTTGCCCTCCCAGAAAAAATTCCCTTCCGGCGCTTCTGGTTTGATCATGAGATCAGCGGTTATGACGTACTTTATACGAGTACATTTAGTAACCGTCTTGAATGATTTGTCTTGTGTTATGGCAAGCCTACAAGAGCGGTACCTGACTGGAGGGGGTGCCTTGGGTGTAGGACCTTTTAAGGGGTGTTAACGCGTATTCACGTTACATCGGGAGAAAACCGCCCAAAACTCCACATCACCGTTGATTGAAAAAAAATGGCTTTTGTTGAGCACTATTAATATCGGATTTTATGTTCATTTAAAAAAAGGGGGGGGGACGAGGCAGATTCATGAAATGCTGAAACATTTATACATTACCACGAAAGTAAGTTTTTGAGTGGCATCGACGTTTCAGAGAAAGCAGGGAAATTCCGAAGAGACGAAGATCAAAGAAGAAAAATACTGTGAGGTGAAAGTCGTGAATACTTTTACATAAAGACGCCCATATTCACCAATCTCTCCTCCTCCGCCTCCTCCCCCTCTCTTGCGAAACTGCAAAAAACTGTTATGCCACAACCTTCTTCCTTACTTCCCTGATCTTGTACCAGCGACTTCAATCTATTTCTTAAACTGACAAATCACTTGGAGGTTCGTCGATATGAATATACAGGAAAAACAAAAAAAAAAACGTCGTAGACTGAATTACGAGGACTGTAAATTAAGTAATGGCAACACAGGTGTAAGTCAAATTTTAATGAACTTACAAGTAAAATTGCATTGCATTCCTTTTGTGTAATCACCAGCAAAGTTTATAACCTTTTGCCAAATATCGGGAAGGCGTTGGAGACCAATGGCAAGGTGCTGATTGTTGATGCCAGCGGCGAAGCGCCCTACTGCGCGGAATACAGGTGCATCGTCATGAATTAGAAGGCGTCAGAGGGGTTCCTTTAACTTCGGAAACAGATCGAAGTCACAAGAACTCATGACAGATGAGTTAGGGACTAGGGAGGGTGGTCCAAAATTTCTCACTGCCACAGTTGCTACAGGAGAGACATTGTTTACATGACCAAGATCATTGTCCTGCAACACTACAGGGAGGTTGTTTTTGCAATAAACGTGAACGCATGCGCCGCATGGTGCTGCAGAAATAAGCAATAGGCAATAACAGTCTGCATCGACAGTTTGTTTTACAGGCACGGCATCTTGCAATCGTCTTGCAATCCCCATCTTGCAATCGTCCTATACGATAATGCACTTTCGCCGCAGCCTTCCAGTATTCCTCGATAACATTCTATTGCATTTTTGCCAAGGGCACCCTCTATTTTAAGCCACGAAGACCACTGATCACCCGTTGAAAACATGCTTTATTTGAGCGTAAGAATCACATCCTCCCTTTCCCAATGCTTCAGCCCATCTTGCAATCGTCCTATACGATAATGCACTTTCGCCGCAGCCTTCCAGTATTCCTCGATAACATTCTATTGCATTTTTGCCAAGGGCACCCTCTATTTTAAGCCACGAAGACCACTGATCCCCTCTATTTTGAGCCACGAAGACCACTGATCACCCTTTGAAAACATGCTTTATTTGAGCATGCCCGCTCTTCTGCGAGTTTCTTGGTTAAGTTGCCATTATTTGATTTAAAACCCTCGAAGAAAAACGTCGCGGTTAAAAATGCATTCCAGAAGTGTTTGGAATGTTTTTACGAGTGTTGTTGCGTAGGGGACTTATTTCGAAGGAAGATGTATCTCAGCTTTGTAATTTATAGTAATTGTTTGGTTAGAGACTCGATCCGCGAACTTTTGAGTTCTGCGGCGTAAAGCCCAATCTATAAATGAGTTCAAAAATAAAGGTGAGCAAGAACAATTAGATCTTACATCACTGCTAGTGTGAACTCCCTTGAATTTAACTCACAAAAGTTAAATTTTACTTATCAATCGCATATTTATGTTTTCATAAATTTTTAAATTATTTCAGCGGGAAAATATTATTTCATGCTGAAGGATATTGCAGTTTTCTAATAATGCATTTTGAACATTTCAATAAGCACGAGTAAATTAAATTTTAGCGCTTGTAATCGAAAGAGCTTTTAATAAACTGTAAAAGTATCTCAAGAATTTCCCACTAAAAATAACAAGGAAAATGAAGTTCTTGGAATGTTTATTACTAGTGCATTAGGAAATAAGGAAATATCGTTTCGTTAAAGAAGAGTTTTGCTTATGTAATAACGCTCCAACTTTTTCTTTCTCTTCATACAACTTTTCCATATTGAATTTATAAAGAACTTTTCAATAAAATTAAACATCGGATGTTTTTATTGCGACAGTGATAGTAATGAAATTCAACTATTCATTTATTAACCCTTTGTCGCGCAACCAATTCCCGATGTCGAAAATGTACAACCGTTGCCAGCGCACGGTTTAACCCTTTCATGCGCAACCCTTTCCTAATGCTGAAAAAAGGGCAGGCGTTGCCATCGCTCGACTTAACTCGATCGAAACGTTCATCGCGTGCCACAGATCTAGAGACCCTTTTTTGACGACAGCTGGCTGTGCCGCACAGCCAGTTGCGAAAAAAAAGGGTCTCTAGGTCTGTGGCACGCGAAGAACATTTCGATCGTCCACCATCTTGCTGGTAGTTAAGTCGAGCGATGCCAACGGCTGCCCTTTTTTCAGCATTGGGCAATCTATCCAGCTGTTCTCGCATTCTTCCATTTTTCAGCAGATGTCAGTGCTGTTAAAAATAATCTTTTTACGGGAAATGACGTGCTAAAAAGTAAAGGATTCTCGTGGATCTATGTCACCCACAACTATTTTTATAGAAATCAAATCTATTCTTCGTGACTGGCAACAGTCAAAACGTCAGAGTTTGGTGTTCCCAGAGCAGGAACACTGCGCGTTAAAAGGTTAATGCTCTTCCTCTGAATCCATCACCAATAATCACAAGTCATCGATAGCATCAACTGCAACGCAGGCACCATCAACAATATATTGGGAAAACTCGCTAAAAAGGCGCTTGAATACCCTCCAGTAATCATTTTATATGTCATGGTCTTGGCTAGACAAACACTATGCAAAATATTAGAAAGACTCCAACTATATTCATCTTGCAAGCTTGTTGCAAAACTCCTCGAAATTTTTCAATAAATGGTACCTTACTACCTAAAAGAACTTCCGAGAAAAGATACTTAAAATCATCAACGAGTGGTCTTTTGTGAACCCTTTTTATCATATGATTCAAATCTATCCGAAAATTTAGTTACACTCTAGCTGTTGTAAGAAACTAAACTCACAGAACATCATTCCAAAACTCTTGCCAACATTTTTCTTTAATTTAAAAACATAAATAAGAATTGTGAATAGTTAGATCTCACTAGTAAAAGTCTGTAACTTGCCGTTAAATGAAAGTTAATTTTAAAAAAGAAAATCTGAAAGACTTACAGATTTTAAATACGCACTAGAGTGCTATATACTAGAAGCGCATCATAATTTTTGCGTCGTCCCTATTTTTCTTCCTTATTCCATTAAGTTGGAAAGTGTATCATTATTCATGAGTGTGCAGTAATTTTCTTCCTTGTTCCATAAAACCCATCTTTGGAATTGAAATCTATCTTAAAATCGCCCGCTAAAACTATTTTACAATCTCCGCCAAATATATCACAGCTATACTTCTCCTTAAATATTGTTTCGAATGTGCTTCCATGAGTATGCCGTGTTTGTCTTTCTTCGGTTGATTCCTACTTACTTCGCCTATTTGACTCTCGCCAATGTGGCGATAGTTAAATATATGCAATTACCACGACGAATTTTTGTATTTATGTGGCAAACGTAATTTAGAATTAAAATGGCGATTTGGAACATGTAAGTACAGCATTCCGTTACTTATTTATTTATTTTGGGATACTTCACCACTTTAAATACTGTTTAGAATGGGCATCAAAATCCATGAGTGTGTCGTGTTCCCTTCCTAGTTCCATAAAACGCGTCTTCGGAATTGAGATCTATATTAAAATCGCCTACCAAAACTGTTTAACAATTTTCTCCAAGCATAGTCAAACTATACTTCACCTTTATTAATACCATTTGGAAAGTTATCATAATCTATGAGTATACCGTATTTGTCTTCTCTTTTCCATAAAACGCTCCTCCGGAATTGAAATCTACGTTAAAATCGCCTACTAAAACTATTTTACAATATTCGCAAGGCATTTTCCAATTATACTCGCCATATATTTGTGACAAATTGTCGCTGTTTGATACCAAATTTAGAGATCAAATATCAAAAATTGCAAACCTTGTGCCACTTTCAACATTTTACTAATGCCCTCCCTCTCCCTCCACGTTTTCTGGCAGACACATTTGAAAAGATCTTCACCGTGACAGTTCATATCTACAAAATCTGTCTACAATATCGCGCAGACAAAATTCTGGTATTGAACGAAATTGCATCCTAAAGCTAAAAATCTTGAAAAATATTACACGAAGGTACGAAAGTTATTTGCATGTTCTCACACTCTTCAATCTACTCTAATCACGTCCCGACCTAATTATACCTGCCTTGAGGCGGCCCTATCAAACATGTCTAGATTCTTATTAATAACAGCTCTTAGGACAGATATTGAATAAATTAATGTTCCTGTCTTTGAAACAGCAACTTGTTTTTGTACATTCATCGTTCGAAACAGGGAGTAAATTCATCTTCTCATCGATTGCGTTACTTAAAAGCCTCAGTTATTTCTCTCTTACCACATTAGCAACTGTCACACTGACAGGAATCAGTATTTTTGATAGGCGAAAGCCAACATAATCCAAACACTTATAAATGCTTTTTGCGAACTTTTTGACAACTCAAAAAATGATATATACAAATTGCGGTATATTTCTTAAAATTTAAAAACATTGCTTGTTACGACAAATGTGTAATAATTCTAAGTAGTATGTATAATAACCGGCATCATTTGGTGAATGGGATAAATGATTGAGTATTCATCAATTTAACCAGCTATTTTTAGAAACTTGTAGAGGATCTTCGAGCCCACCACCCCCATCAATAGTGTCTGCACCCATTGGTATACTTTAAAAAAATAAATCACTACACATTGTTATAGAAGTAGTTCAACATTTCACACTAAAATGGTGCTAAATTAGCTGCTACATTTCAGTGGAGAAACGTTGAACCGTAATTTGGTTACATCAAAATCATGGCTGAACGTTCCTCCATGAAAATGTTGCAGCTAATTTAGCATCATTTTATGGTGAAATGCTAACTTCTGTTATTAACAGTGCATCCGCCACCGTTATGGGGGAGCCCTTGTAAAATCCCTTACCATGTATCCTTTGAAAACCTACAAAATAAATATCAATGGGTCTGGCTACCGCTGTGACGCCGCCCCCCCCCTCTGTATCCTCTAACTTTTCGTAAACTAAACGAAACTAATTAATTTAATAAGTACCGTACTAGCCCAAATACAACGCGATATTTTTTGACTGATCATTTCCCGTTAAAAACCTGACACGCGCTAAATTCGAGGTCTAAATACAAGGATTTTCTGATGAAAATTTTTAGGCTCGGTTTACATTCCGACTAATACGGTATTCATTATTCAGTCATTTACCACATTAATCAAATGAATCCGGTGATTATGCACATGTCCAGATTTACAAGTTGTCTGGACATAATCATGTCAGGAGGGAAAAATAGTATCATTTGTAGCCTTCCCGATATAAAAAATTCGCCAGCTTAGTAGCCACTTTCAATATTTTAGTTTCCAAAAAAGTAGCATTTTTGCATGATTTTGTGGTTAAGAAATAAGCATACGTCATTTAGCTTCATTTAAAAAAGATTTGAATAACATGTTAAATTAAAAAACTTCATGCGTTATACAACAGAGTATATAGAACATTAATTTCCATATTATGATTAGAAAAACAGAATGTTTCATGCACGACCTATCGAAATTTTGGAAAGAAAAGGGAGTTGGCGAAAACCGATATCTGTTTTTCAAGTTAGTCACCTAGAGTAATGTACAAGTAGCTTGACAATATTATGAAAATGACGTTTTTTATTCAAAAATGTCGCCCAAGTCGCATATCTTTAATCCTAAGTAACAAAAACCGCCATTTTAGTCGTCGGTAGACACACTGGATTCATCGCAGTTATTGTAACATAATATATATGGTTGTCATGTTATTGTAACATAATATATATGGTTGATACATATAGTTCTCACACAAATATCTGCTTGGTGCATTTTAGGAGATTTCGAAATTTAGTTTACTAACCAAATTTTGATATAAAAAGACTTCTACGTGACTCTAAGCATTATACGGTGAACTGGGATCGCTAAAATTCTATGGCATCTGAATCAGCCAGAAAATATATCAAGTAAATGTCTGCTAATAAAAACTGGTAATAATAAATAAAATTTTTGCACATAGCAGATATTGGTTTGACAACGATGATACATACACTATGGAAATGAGCTACGCTCATTGCACACGGAAAACCAACGCAAGATCTTACACCTTGTTGCTTTTTATTAGTTCGTGTTATAAAATTCTGTTAATTATTGCAGCTTGTTTGTATAAACAAATTGTCATTGTCCAGAACTGCAAAGTCCTTCTCATTTCAACTCGAAGGCTTGAACTTCCATTGTTAAAATTCGAGAAAAAAGTTTAAGCGGAGATTTACACAAAAGTTACGTAAGTTTTACGTAAGTGTTACGTAAGTTTGAGTTCTATAAATGCCCTGGCTAGACAGTTCCAGTGTCAGTGAACTTACAATTAGTCTTTGAATACTAAGCAACTTCGATAACTAAAGCATTTTTACTAACGGCAAGTAGAAAACCCCTGGGGAATAATTGAACAACACGTCTATAAACTTTGCAGAGCGCTTCATTTTGTTTTTAATTAAATAAGTAATTAAAACTTAATGCTATCTTCAAAAAGTAATGCAAGTTCTTGAGAACCACCTGTTAATGACTTCAAACTCGTCATCTTAAAGTCCTGAAGCAACACACGATGGTAATTAATATTATCGATATTTAGGCTATAAAAGTAGGAAGGTTTCTCAAATACTTGTACTGCATTTTAATTGAAAAAGTTGTCGGAAAATAATTAAACAAGAAAATAAACAGCTAAGGAGCTGTTTTGAAAAGATAATTAATCCTTTATAGTAATTAGAATAATACCTTAATGGGCAAACACAATGAACTACATCGTAATCAAGCATCTTTATAAATTACAAAAAAAGCAGTTAATTATTCTAGCAAAATAAAAAAGTATATCATGCCAAGTGCATCTTAAAACATGTTACAAGAGAAATATTCTATTTGCTTGTACAGTGTGTCTCCAAAACATCTCGCAAGCTGCAAAAAAGGTTGGTAAAGGAGACCTAAATAAGTAGATTTCGTAATGAAGTGCGTACGTTTGCGATAATGGAACATCACGATGGCGGAACGTGCTGTTGAAATCGTAGCTTAAAGCAGTCTTCTGCATTTCAAAATCATTTCTAGAATAAATTTCAAATAATACCCTCTGCTACATGCATTCGAACCTTCTTTCCGTTGTTCCTCCACGATATGATTCCGTCACGACGTAGCTCCACCTCACTTCAGAAAGAATGTTTGATAAAGATGGAAAAAAAAATCAAAGAGAAGAGGTGCAAATAAGGAAATATGTAATGGAACATGTGTGTTCATATGACATGTTGATGACGTATCATCAACCGGTAACTCAGAAGAAAATGGCAACGATGTTTGTTTGCCAGGAGAGGACAGCTCACATCACTGAATGCATTGCTTAGAGCTACATACGTCTTTGTTTTCCGCCACAGTTTGGACATTCATCAGAAGGTGCGGAACTTCTGAGCATTGGCACCCCTCGGAAACTGCAGGAGACCACCGAGAGGACTTTCGAAACCACGGATATAACGTGCACGTACACCGCATGTACACGGTGGTCTTTAGTGCTACATCGGAATCGAACCCGTAATTTTCCAGTTACGAGTCCAACGCCTTAATCACTGGGCTACCACGGCTGGCAACAATGTTAAGATTTTTTAAGGCCACTAATAAAAGAAATTTCTCAAAACTAATTTCATAGAAATGTGATATTGTGAATGGCAAAATTTTAAACGATGTACGTGTAGATAATTTTCTTTACTTACAAAAAGTCGTCATCATTAGATTCTAAGTTAAAAATTTGTAAGTGAAAGTCCGAAAATTTCTGTACCGTACATATGAATTTCGTTCAAGTTACATTTGGTTTTTAAAACTGTATCCACAGTTATGTGGTGAGTTCGAATTGTCACTAGAGCATAATGATACACAATATTTTGTTGAATTCAATGCAATTTAAGGTTTAAGAATTCTATCTTAAAGTGCCATAAGTTGTTCCAGTTGCTCTTTTGTGTAGTTTGTGAAAAAATATTAGAATTTTTTCAATAGTTTTTAAAACTATTTTGATTAGCATGTAAGGTCCATTTTGGCCAACCATGAATCCATTTTAACTAGTTTTGGCGTGACATCCGAACGTATTATATGACCGTATGTATCTCACATAACGCAAAGACTATAAGCCGTAGAATGTTAAAATTTCGTATTTAGGAATGTTTTAATATCTAGTTGTTCAACTTTCTTTTTTAAGTGCAATTGAGAGGGTAGTTTATGTACAGAATCAATCAAAAGACCTTCAATGCATTAAAGTTTATGGATAGCCGTTGTTTGGACCCAGCCAAAAATTTCGCCAACTTGTCATTAGTTCTTTTCCAATCGCTAAATTTGGACATTCAAAATAAGTTTCCTAAACTAAGCCTATCTTGGCAATATCTTTTATATTTGGCGAGAAATCGGCAAACTTTAGGGTTATTGAAGTACCGTATCTCACTTTCAAGAAGATAAATTTAATAAGTGCTCTAAAAATGCGTACTATGGTTAAATAGATACAGTCATATCGTATCCACATCAGATTTTTTTATGGAGTAAATACTTCAATCCGAGTATCTCTTTTTATTGAAAGATTTATTTAATTTGAACTGTATGTCTGAATCAAATCTTGGAATCAATTTTTTGCTTACTTTCAATCTCCGAGTAACTTGAAATTTTGCAGACATATCAAGAATCGATGACAATACAATTAGCGGAAAATAGTGCGTGTAACATGAATAGTTCTATTACAAGAACACACAATAAAAAATATCTATTTTTTAATGCATATAACTTATTTCCTTTATTTATTGGAGGTATAAGCACTGTTGTCAAAGCTTTTTTATGTACCTAAACAATTTTATGTATAAGGAATTCATTTGCAATCCTCACAATGTGATAAAATATGAACATCATACATTTAAAGAAAAAAATTCATTTATTGACTGTCACAAGTTGCCTCAAGAATGTTTTTCTTTCGTTTCAGCTTACTTTTGTTCAACAGTTAATACATTCAAGTAACTTTTTTAATTGGGGAAAAAAATCTTTTAAATCGCTGTTTATATGCAGTTTAAAACCCTTAACTTCAATAAGTATAAAGATTGTTCTTCAGTTACAAAAATTAAGATTGAAAGAATATGCATTTTGCTGCTATAAAGTTGAGGTATTAAATTTAACATCAATACCCTTTTTTCGAGATTGAAACAGGCAATATCGAAATTTCCAGATTTAATATTTAGTTTCCATGCAGATTACATGACAATTGAAGGAAATTACTTTTCTGAATTTTTATATAGGTGCACGAAAATATATAATTTGCAAAAATACTATAAAAGTTGCCGAAAGCTTGAAATGATTCCTTTCTTGAATTTAAACAATGCACAATTTACATTATTCTTTGAAAGAGAACATTTTTTATTCGTTATTTTGAAGTGCACATAGCGTTTATTGAAGCATAATAGATTATCATCGATATTTGCAAAGTTTTTCAGTGGCTGGTTCTAGATTTCAAAATAAATGGATACTGCATTTTAACAGCCATGACAAAGATTGCCTGGTATCCAATTTCAATCCTTTACAAAAGATTGTACACTTATATATATTTTGTAAAAGAAAATAATCCAGACATAAATTGCACTTTTAAAATTCATCTGCAATACATTTTCAAGCATGATTTTGTAAAATTATAGCTCTCAGTGTATTATCTACTAAGGTACGAAAACATATCATTTGTAAGATTACGTTACTGTCGCCAGTTATCATAGAGATATTAATCCAAAAATCATAAAAATGCTCAAATATTTGATTTATTTTCTTTTTTATAAATATTTTTCAACTATATTAAATTCGTCTGTATTTGAATACGATCATAAAACTTGTATTATTTTGATTGTAAATTTAATATCCAGTGGCCTTTGTTTGAAACAGATAAAGAAAGCTTGCATACTTTTAAAACATTTACTAAAGTATGTTGTGAAGACTTTTGTATGAACCGAATGTCCCCAAAATGACTGATAGATTTTGAAAATCAATACAAAAAAATGACGGAATGCGATAGATAAGTATCGTTTGCGGACTTATGCCTAGGAAATCAGAGAATTTTATCCCACCAAATTTCAAATTTAGTTAACATTTTCACCCACAGGTGGCGCATAAAACTATGAAAAAATAAAAACCGGTATGAAAAATTTCCAAGGACTGTTGCAAAAAACTAAACTAATGACATTTTCAATGTAACCCCCATTTGCTGCAACAACGTGACGCAGTCTCAGGCAAAAATTTCCAGACATCCGTTCAAACATGTCACTTGGAATTGTCAGTACAGATGTGGTACTTCAGCTCCGCAATTGTTTGTGGAGTTTGGCGGTATACCAGATCTTTCAGGTACCCCAAAAGAAAAAAGTCGCAGGGCGTCAAGTCTGGGGAATAAGGAGGCTATGCCATGCCACTTCCTGTATGCATGTCGTAATCCAAGGCAATTACCCGCTCACTGAAATGCTCATTCAAGAAATCAAATACTGCAGACGTTCGGTGTGGACGAGCACCATCTTGCATGAACCAGGAGGCATTCGAACAGTCCTCCAAAGCAGTATGAATCCCCACAAATTCTTCCAGAATCCCATGATATCGTACCGCATTTATCGGTTGCTTTCGAAAAAATGGCCCTATTATTGATTTGGAGGAAACCGTAGCCCATACCATTATTTTTGGTGAATGCAGGGATGAAGGTTCAGCAATATGAGGATTTTCGCTTCCCCAAATTCTCGAGTTCTGCTTGCTGACATAGCCATGGAGGTGAAAATACGCTTCGTCTGAGAACCATGTGTAGCCAGCATCGAGTTCACCGTCATCCATAAGTTGCAGAGTGGCGTTCGCGAAATTATAGCGCGCACTAATGGTATTTGGACTGGGGTGTTGGTGAGTCTGGATTTTGTACGGGAACATGTGAAGGCTGTGGTGAATGAGACGGTGAGTGCTCATTCTTCGGAGTCCAGTACGAGATGCAACACGGCATACGGAAGTCCGGGTCGACTGCTGGATAGCCTGCTGTACGGCTTCAGCATTCGACTCTGTAACTGAAAGGCGTGGCTGGCAGACATTTCCAATACGGTCATCATTCACGCTCCCCGTTCGTACGACAGTGACGGCCCGTGGTCAAAACTGTTAGTGCAGCCGGAAGAATATGAGCTCCCCCCCCCCTTCCTCCCCACAGGAATGGAAAATCTTTGTTACTGAATTCGAAAACGGATTAAGCCGTCACCGAGGAAAAAGAAATTTCATAAAAAATGCAAGAGATCCTAATTTACCTCCATAAAATTTACATAAATTTCAACCAGCCGCTCTTATCCTCAAAATTGCATTAATCCGTGTCTGATTCGAAGTTTCCTTAGAATTTTCTTTTGTAACGATAACTTCAGAAGGAAAGAAAAAAAAAAAAAAAAACTTATTATTTTTTATAAGTCAAATCAATCCTCCTTTCTTTTAAACTTGCGAATCGGTCAGTGATGTCCTCATAAAAAGGCGTTGTTTTAATTCAGATATCCATAATTTTAAAAGCTCTTTAAAATTTCCCACGTTTAAAGAATTTTCTCGCTCGCCATGTCCTCTAAATGCCAGTTCTTGCTTACTTAAAAAAATCTGATGTGTCCAACACATGACTTCCTTGCACGTCTATTAAAACAAAAATGTTTTTTATGCACTTCCTCTAAACTTATTTGTTTGAAAGATATAAAATATCAATAATAGTAAGATATAGCGACAATCCCAAGCACAAATCCCAAGTACATGTTACACAGACAAACAAACAAAAAATAAGTTTTTGAAACATTCATTCAGTTCGAATTGTGCATTTTTCTGCACATCTCCTCCCCCCCCTCTATTTCTATTGTATGTCATCCAGGAAAAGGGTGATAGAAATATCAATTTTAATTTTGTTTAATCATACTCATGAATATATACTTTCAAACTTAATGGAATAAGTAAAGAAAATAGGGAAGACGCATGGATTACGATACGCTTTTAATATTTAGCACTTTATAGTGCGTATTTAAAATCTTAAAGTGTTTCAGCTTTTTTTTTCCCGTTTTTTGATAAAGACCAATATATCCAGATGCTTTTCAGAATGAATGTAAGACGAAAATAATTTGTACCTTTTTGTAGGTTTTTATCATGTAACCATCTTACTTTTGTAACCGGAGGCGGCCCGACACGGTAAGCATCGCATCGGGCGCCGGCTTCAAAGAGGCATCATTTCGAACTGAAAAACTACGTAGAGCATAAAAAGGGGTGTCTTTTTTACGTTAGCAAATGGCGCCACTTACCCTCTCTCCTCCCCTGTTTGTAACCATCTTAATTTTAAATTCCATTCAGAATCCGATAGACTTCAGTGCCAAGGAAGCCAGTGAGGAACAGGATTCTCTCCAAACAAGATTTATTAAGATGGCGAACCAATTGGTCGCCGGAGGCGGCTAGTTCTGTATAAAAATTGAAATATCAGCATCCTACTGGGTCATGTTAAAATACTTAGTAGCGTTGAGGTTCAATACTCGTGAATATAGGCTATGGAAAATAAATAATATTTTCAACTAATAGCGAAAATGTCACCCAAAAAAATCTGATGTGTACAACACATGACTTCCTTGCACGTCTATTAATTCAAAAATACTTTCGAAGCACTTCCTCTAAACTTATTTTTTTGAAAGAGATAAAATATCAGTCATAGTAAGGTTTAGCGATTTCTAGCCAAACATTTCGATATCGCCAAGCTGAGTTCAATTTGAAAGATTTCTTTCTGACACTTTATTTGGCGATATTTCACCAAAAGCCGACAAACTTGAAATAGTTTGCGAGATTTTGGGGATAGCCAAAGTAGTCATTGACCACAGACTTTCAATGAATTGAATGCATCCATATACTTCAATGTATTTAAAGTCATTTGGCTCACCCTGTAAATAAATTCCCAGTCGATTGCTGTCAAAAAAGATATTGAAAACCGTTAGATATTATAATATAGTTCTAAATACAAAAGTTCAAAATTCTACGGGTTAAAGTTTTAGAGTTATACAAAATACGAAATAATTTTTGGCGCCAAATTTCGCGATATTTCGGCGAAACTCGTCAATGTCGACGACATTTGGCGAGATATTAAGCATGGACCAAAAATGACAGATTATCGCCAAATTTGGCGATATTTCGCCAAAACTCGCCAAGAACGATGACAAATGGCGATACTTTGGGCATGGACCAAATGACTGACTATCGCCAAATTTGGCGACATTTCGGCAAAACTCGCCAAGGTCGAGGACAGACGGCGAGATTTTGGGCATATACCAAACAATGACTGTCTACAATTGTATTATATTGAAGATGTCCAAAGACATTAAAGTACTGAAATTCTTTTCGGTGGTCCTGTAAATAAACTCTCCAGTAGATTTGAACCAAAAATCGAGATGCACAACTAGATGTTACAACAATCTTATATATGAAATTTCATAATAGTTTTTGAGATTTGAGAGTTAAATATGCACACACGTACACAAAAAAGTCGCCAAGCTTGGCGACTTTTGGCATAGTTCTTGAGGGAGGCACGTGACCGTGGTCGGACCATTACCTAACTTATGTGGTAGGACGGTATTGTGCTTGAAATGGATGAATCTCCTAAAATTGCCCTTGACCGTAATGTATTGGAAATCTTTTGAGTGTTCCTGTAGCAGAACTTTAAATGATAAAGACACTTTTTTAAATGGAGAAATTCATTTTCTAACTCTTTACAGCATATATCACTTCTGAGTCGTTTGAAATAGCCCAATACCTCTAAAAAACGCTTTGATGAATTTCGGCCCATAGAGCGTAATGTATTTCGAATCTTTTAGGCGGTTCTGTAGATAAACTATTCAGTCGAATGGAACCGAAAGGGGACGTGCACAACTAGATGTTACAACAATCCTAAATATAAAGTTTCAACATTCTGAGCCTAATAGTTTTTGAGATATGCGAGTTTAATGAATTTCGGCCCATTGAGCGTAATGTATTTCGAATGTTTTGGGCGGTGCTGTAGATAAACTATCCAATCGAATGGAACCAAAAGGGGAGGTGCACAACTAGATGTTACAACTATCCAAAATATGAAGTTTCGACATTCTACGCCTAATAGTTTTTGAGATATGCGAGTTTAATGAATTTCTTCCCATAGAGCGTAATGTATTTCGAATCTTTTGTGCGGTCCTGTACATAAACTATTCATTCGATTGCGACCAAAAGGGGAGGTGCACAACTAGATCATAGAAAAATCCTAAATATCAAATCTCAACATTCTACGACCCATAGTTTTTGAGATATGCGAGTTACATACATACGTACGTACGTACGTACAAACGGCATGGAAAAACTGACCACAATAAACTCGCCGCTGGTCAAAATGAGTTGCAGACGCGTTAATATGATCGTGCATGCTAGCCTACGATGAGATGCATCGAAAAAATTCTTAAAATTAAATTTAGAGGTAGTCAAAATCTGTTTTTTTTGTTGAAATTTGGCCCCCAAAATTTTTCGGGATCACATTACTTCCTTATACTACGTACAAGGAAGTAAAAAATACTGCTTTGATGGTTAATTGTCCATTCATAAGCGTCTATCCAGGCTTACCTTCTTGATAAATTTGCAATATAAAGTCCAGAGTTTTCCGAACATATATTA
The DNA here is from genome assembly GCA_038373885.1 of Cheiracanthium punctorium. NCBI lineage: Eukaryota > Metazoa > Arthropoda > Arachnida > Araneae > Cheiracanthiidae > Cheiracanthium > Cheiracanthium punctorium. Next base: position 66,896 of record JAWZYV010012683.1, on the reverse strand, counting down.
CCCGTACCTCTCCCTCACTTCTCGAGCCAATCAGTCAGTCGAATTCACTGCAGCCGTCGTTTGAAAATCTTTCATCAGCTGTACTTAGCTACTAACTCCCTATGCCGGAGAGACTGCTTACAAGCTCGTTCCCATGGCAACGGTGCTGCCAATTTCTTGATCGGCTATGAGGGCTGTACCGAGGCCTCCGAGAGAGGAGAAAGCTTCTTTCTCCTCTATCGGATGCCTGGGCTGTACCAAGACTCACAGTTGAATTGCGGGAAGATTAAAAGGCTTTTTTCTGAATGAGCGACCCGGCAGTTACTACAACACTTTGTTTTTTGTTTTTGTTTTAGATTTTTTTTTATGTTATCATAGAAATTCCATAATTCTAATCTGAATTTAAGAAAGTTAGTAGAATAAATTATTTTAAAGTACTTGTTGATAATTTCAAGTGCAGCCCGGCTGTACTTGCTGTATCCCACGAGCAGCCACTGTCGTACGAATTTCTGGAATAGAGTCCTTATCGCATTGTCTGACGGTCCGTTTCTCACATGAAATTCTCTTTGGAAACTGCGCCTCGTTTGAACAAAACTGTGTTCCAGGCGATGGAACTCTAACACAATAAATTCCCGGTGTTGAACGGAAAAAAACATTTTGGTAGAGCGGACTTGCAATCTCCACAACACATGCTATCAGCTTGACGACGAACTACGAAATGGCGAGCTGAAATACTTCGTTTTAACTATAACTGTTACAGATCACCGGCAGCGCCATCTCATGGTAGAAATGTTAACTAAATTTGAAATTTGGTGGAATAAAATTCCCTGATTTTCTAAGCATAAGGCCGCAAACGATACATATTTATCGCATTCCGTCTTTTTTTTTATTGACTTTCAAATTCCATCAGTCATTTTTGGGACACCCGGTATTTTGCTTCAATATCTCTAGATGCACATACCTGACAAAACGGTTGGCAGAAGCAGTATGATCTAATTTTCATACTGACGATTTGAGTTCAGCTTCTGAATATGGTGGAATTTGAATGTGGAGGCAAAATAAATATTTATTTTTAATGAAATTTTGCATGCATAGAACATAAGTAGTAAAAAAGCAGAATTTCCTGAATTCAGTTCAACTGCCCGTCGTATGATAATGTAAAGACATAACTCCCCTTTCTGCATTTTTATAATTCGAGTAAGCAAATACAAAACTGAAAAAAGTTGCAAAATAGCTTTCATTAGTTCAAATGAAGAAAACTTTTTTTTCAGATCTCCATTATAATTCAGAATCATTAAAAGAATATGCTTTTCAAGATAAAATAATCTAAAACTCAACTATTTGATCCAAATGAATGTGGAACTACTGAAAATTCAATTCCAGACTTGTATAAAACTTTAAACCGATATCTGTGGTTTCGTGGAATGGGGTTTGAAAAAGGCATCAATTTCAACAAGTACGCGATTTTGACTGCAGTTTCACTCTTCGTTCTTCTTTTTGAAGAGATTTGTCGTCGCTTCAATTGCAGACATACTAACTCTTGGAAGTAATATCAACAGCAGAGGATTAAGAACCGCCGATATAACATTCCAACTAATAAATTGCTTACGTCGGCTGTTGATTTAAACAAGGAGGAGAAAGCTTAAAATTATAATACAAAGGCTTGATAAAATTTACAATGATCTCGCTGCAAATGGAATGTTAGTGAGGAAGTTCACTAGTAAGTTAAACATCGCACTTCTAATTAATGACTTTATTATATTACACCGGTCAACACGATTTTTGGGTCAGACTTCTACATGTTAAATTTTAGTTTCTCCTACGCCAAAATGAAGTAATTTTTTTTTTATTAAAGTTTGCTTTTGTAGAAATTAAAGCAATTTTTCAATTTTTTGGCAAAAATCACTGATTTTTATATATATATATTTTTTTATAATTCTACTCTAAATTATGATCAGAAAAGTTTTTACTGGATATAAAAGTCTTTTTTATTCAAGATTTGTGATAAACAATAACATTTAAATGTAAAATAATAAGAAATTATTGTCTAAAAGTCAATATTTTTCGTATTTCTTTTATGTTCGTATGAGCAAATAATAATACAAACAAATAATAATATTACAAATAATACTACAAATAATACTACAAGCAATACTACAGAGTTACAAATTATAATACAGTTTACTTTCGGGTTAATCAAAGTGTTGCCATCTTTCGTTTATGAAATAACTTAAAATATATTTATCGACGTAAATCAGACAAAAGCAAATTTTAAGAACTAAAAATGAAAATTTAAGTGTTTTTCAATGTCTAGAATCATAATTTAAGCATGAGAACAGAAACCTCCCCCCAAAATTTTGTTGTTGTTGTTGGCCGGTGTTATTAGTTAATACACGTTGTCCATAGTTAAACTTGAAATTTGCGAGCAGTCTGTAGCAAAAACAGTGCAGCGGAATAACGTGAAAATGAGATAGTGGCCGAACGAAATGATGGTAATTTTATCTAGAAAAAAACAACAATGAGTTTGAAAAACCACCCCTAAGTGGCGTATCATAGCTTTATTGAGAACAGAAAAATAATCCACAAAGTTTACAAAACCTGCTCTATGTGATGTCTACGATTGTATGCTACCAGTGGCGGCTCGTCATTAAGGGCCAGAGGGGCCTGGCCCCACCGACTAAGCACCGTCTAAATCAAAGTATCTTCCTATTATGTAAGGCAGTTCTTTCAATAATTTACTTTCATTAAAAAAATACACGCTTTTTACTCTATTTTAATGCTATCCATTAAAAAACGCGCTTAAAAAAGCGATAGTTATACGATTTTCCCCCTATCTAAACCATGCATGGGCCAAGGCTGGCTTGCCCTGAACTTTGAGTCTCTTCTCTGTTCACCGGGTTGACATATTTGGCATTGAGCATAAAAGCCATACTGACGCGGAATTAACTTGGCATCCAAACGGCTTATTTGGCGCAGTTCTGGGCCCAGATCTGCGGGCCCTCGCACGGTGATCTACACGACCGTACGGAAAAATTTCGGCAATCCGTAGCTATTGGCGAAATTTTCCGCTTAGGAGGAAATCATAGTTTATTTGCGTGATCGTATTTTTGCAGTGCAGTCAGATATTTTTCTGTTTTGTTTTCTTGATTTACGAAAAGGGATGTATAAATGTATTTTTTATATATGTTGATATTTATTTTAAAATAAATAAATCGTCTAAAAAATTATGAACAGGCAACTATAAAGAACATAAATATTAAATATTTAAATGTGGCTTTTTGTTTAGTAATAAACTTTTCAATTTAACATAACTAGGTAAAAAATAGCAAAAGTTGTATAGTAAATTCGATAATTATTTGTCATTTGAGAAATTTTAAATACTTACGCTGTGTGCACGTGGGGATAGGTTGTTCTATATGTATATATATTTTCGCGATTTTAATTGGCACTATTTTTTTTTCGGGCCCCACCACTGAAACGGGTCACAAGCCGCCACTGTATGCTACCATCTGGAAGCGTAAAATCGCACGTTCACCTGTGCTCCTCCACTCATCGCCCGTTGTGTGAAGCAAGTGCTCAACCGCCATTTCGCTGACGACAGAATCATCAGCTGGCAATTTCCTACAGCTTGGCCTCCTAGATTTTCCGACTTGAATCCTTGCAATTTTTGGCTCTGGGGATACCTCAAGGCTTTGGTCTACCGTGATCCCATCACGTCTCTCTCTCCTACCTTAAAGAAAGCAAACAACACTCCATCTGCAGATTTCCTGTGAAAGAGTCTAAACAAAAGAGGGAAAGTGACGTGATCATTGCAGTACCGGAATCTTTCTTAAAAGGCTAGTGAAAACTTTGATAAAGGAAAAAAAATGGACGAAAGCATGGTCAAAAAGTAAGAAAGTGCGCCACACAGCATCGCTTATTCGACTTACCAGAATCTAACGACTACTTTCTGGCCAGCTGCGTCTCTTTATTTCACAGGCCACGGCACCTTTCCAGTCTCCTTTCCAAGATTTTAAAAAGTCAGACTGGTCACCACTTAATGAGCCCCTCTGCAAGTCACAATCAAGTCTGCAATCGAAGCGCATTACGAAGTCCACAAGCTATAAGAAAGAAGTCACAAACATGTACTAATTTCCAGTGGACCTTTGAAAAAACACTTTTAAAGTCAGTCGTAAGTTAAAGCGGACAACAATACCCATTCCAACTAATGTGATGAATGGGATCACTGTATGATTTAACCCTACTTGCGGGTAAGATTTGCTGGGCCCGGATTACTTCCATCAAAATTTTTAATTTCCCTTTTTTTCACCAATAATTAGTATGTGGGTCGTCAAAAGACGCTCTACAGAAGACTTCGTCGTCAGAAAAGACAATTTTTGTTTCCCAAACGATTTACATCCAACAAAATCCAATCTGATTTTTTTAAAGCATGGAACATTAATTTTAGATTGCTAAATCTTAGAAGAAATCGCTCAAATTTCGTGTCCGCTTGATACCGGTACGTGGTATAAAGATAAATACTTGTATGATTTTTTAATTGTTTAAGTAGTGTATGAAATATATAGTACTTCAATGACAATAAAAAAATAGAGAAAAATTAATTTTCTTAAAACATTTTTGGGAGAAAGAGAGAGAGAGAGTCGGTTAAAATAATTTACATTACTTATAAAAATGCTTACTAAAACCTCTCCGCTACAGTGCCTTTCTGTTACATTAAGTTTTATACTTACTCTTAAGTATCAAAAATATATTTTCGGCAAATATTGAAATCATAGTTGAAAAGTTCATACACTATACTCAACATAAATTCATAGAAGTCAAGTTTTTCAAAGGCTTATAAAAATGCATGTATATTGGTGTTAAAAATAATCGTGAAATTTTTTTTACGGGAAATGACGTGCTAAAAAGTAAAGGATTCTCGTGGAGCTATGTCACCCGCAACTATTTTTATAGAAATCCAATCTATTCTTCGTGACCTTCAACAGTCAAAACGTCAACAGTTTGGTGGTCTCAGAGCGAAACCACTGCGCGTTAAAGGGTTAAACAGAACTAAAATATGTACACACCAGGATATTTAACTTTATATTAATACAATTTTCAAAATGGCAAACTAATATTAAAAAATGTCCGGTTAAAACCTCTTATTACTTTATATCTGAAAATCCAATAGCATTTAATTATACGCCAAAATAAACAACGACAACACAATTTCCTGAAGATAATTAATCATTGTTAATAACTAGAATGATACATTAATTAAAAATCAGGGCGAAAGCGCAACTGTAATCAAGATTATTTATAAATTACAATCAGATATCTCTACTTTATAAATAAATGTGCTATACTTTTGCATGTTAGAAAATAATGTAAGAGAATAGAATTATGATATTTGAAATTGTACAGAAAAGAAATTTCATTAACTGCATATTTTTAAAAAGTGGGCTCAAATACTTCACCTATACTACAATGGGACTATAGACATCATTGCATATTAAATGTTTACTGAATGCAATGTACGTTTAAAAATTAGCCGGAAAATTTTTATTCAATTTATCATTTGAAATGCATGGAAAGTGTGTAGAGTATGGAAATAAAACGTTTTTACTTTGTTACATTCAAACTGGAGAAATTTATAAAAATATACTCCAAATAGTGTCAGTAGTCATATATGCATTTGAATTACTTTTAAATAATATGTCAAAAAGTCTGTATAAACTACTTTTTGACGTATGGAGTATGAAATATATTAATTCCGTTTTCTATTTATTAAATAAATGTTTTATATATATTTCAAAAGTTTGCTTCAAATAGTTATTGCCTGTAGTGATAAATCACATGAAATTCTTTTTGTGCTTTTGTAAAACATCTATGAATGTTGCGTAAGCACCATGTACAATATATTACTGTTAGCTTTAATAAAATGTAAAAATCTTGTTTCGTTGTAAAACGTCATACAAACAAATTTCGAATAATTATTTAAACTTATACATAAGAGTTTTAGTGTCTAACTGCACATTTGTGTCCATCGCTATGTACGTTTATCTGGTCGAGCGTTTTCAGGGCCTTTTAATTTTGTCGGAGCCCCACTTGTTAATTTGAGTTTAGTGAATTAGAAACTAAAACGAGAGCTTGTTACATTAGAGAGGAGCACAGTTTAAGAAACCCTGGCCTAAACCATTCGTTGTAGCTGTATCAAATGTAGCATTCTGGCTAAATAGTACAAGAGAGAGCTACTGCTGAAGAGAATTTTATTACTGCCGAAGAGAATTTTATTACTGCTGAAGAGAACTGCGATTATTATATTTTTAGAGATTTCATATTTTTTTTACCTTTCAGATAAATGCTTTTTTCTCAAATGAACTATGCTCCAGTATCGTATCTAAATTTGTTTGTTTTTTAAATGATGTTCTTAAATGTTTCCAGAAAGCTGTCATTTTTCATGAAATTTGATTTGTATAACTCCGTTATTAATTTATTTCTCAACGTATCGTTTTAAAAAGTTGATGAGCATCCGCAATGATTATTTCAGCCGCTGTTAAAAACGGGAATTGGTTAGTTGCACCCTTCGGATGCGGAAAAGGCCGAGTTTCACCCCTGATGATTTTAAATCCACAGGTGAATTGAACCGTAAACCTCGTTATGCGATTTTTCTGTATATTACTCGAAAAGCGTTTCCTATATTTGGCAGTTTATCGCTTTTTATATTGACGGTTTTTATTTTATTTTATTTTATTTTTAAATTTTGCGTACGGCCGTGAATGTACTCAGTTTATCTCTGTACACGATTTTCGAAATGTGTTGAAAATTATAAATTTTTAAACCTGCCCCCGACTGCCTGCCGTTTTGAAATGCGCTTTCGATTTCAAATTCAGTAAAAATTAGCATGGTTTCTCATAAATGTTTATCACCATGTTTATCTCGCTAATTCGGCAATTTCATTTTATGTTTGTTCAGTTCACAAATGTATGTTCCCATTTTCGTCTGTCAATATAAAAATTGTAGATTGGTCAAAAGCACAAAATGTATTTATAAAATGATTCCATACAACACAAGTAGCAAAGTATAACTATATTGCAATATAAATAGCGCTATACTGGTGCTTCCATATTAGCGATATTTCCAAAGTAACGCGCCGGACCAGTGGCCGAGCGCGTAACGCTCTCGCCTGGGAGACGGAAGGGAGATGTTTCTAACCCATGTCGCCTCCGTCTTCCTAGCCGTTCGGAGTTTTCTATGGCTTTTTCCGATACATCGCGTAAATATGGATTAGGACCCCTATACAAAATGGCACAAGGGGGGCACCACCCCCTACATCCCTCGTGTTGATAGTCGGCCGTATTCCCAAAACCAAATCAATCTAATGTAACGCCAGCACTTGCCCTGGACCGAGATGCATTGAAAATATGTGCACTATTAAAACAGTGTTTGAGTATTACTTGAAAATATATCAAGTGCAAATCTCAAATACTGTGCGCATATACTTCAAAAAATATCAGCACACCAATAACAGAGCAATACAGCTCTGCAATTGGCCAATATTGAAAATACTTTCCCCAATAATGAAGAAAGATTGAGACCGAATGCTGATTGCTATTTGGATCTTATACTATAACATAGAAATAAAAAGCTCATTTAAGTTTCAAAACACTTCATCCAATATCTACTTCAGAGGGTTCGGAATTCTAAATGCTCTCAATGGATTAATTAAACACCTCTAATGAACACACTGTCTCTACCAATTAGTGAAATTTCATTTGCGTAAAGTTTATAAATGTTGCAACAATCTTCAAGAAATATCATTCGTCCTACAGCCAAACAGTTTCCACTGTCGCTTGTCTAGACGATGTTTTCAAATATCGCAGAGTTTGTGTCTTTGAAAGGTTAGTTCTTTTAATTTAAATGCAAGTTTTCAAAACAAATGTAGAAAATTACAGAAACTTTTCTTATTAAAACTTCTTAGTTCTTTGAAAATTTATAAAACAAAGAAAATTCCAAGCTTTTTTCATGTGTAAGTTCGTAAACAAAGTAATCTAAATAATTAACGCATTCAAAATGTTATTGAAGAAAGATTACGTCTACGTGTCCATAATTACAATATTTGTGTATTTTCTTTTAGTGTCATTTTGAAGTAGTATGTAATTCATACTTTCTTTTTTGAAAATTGAAGAAAATTTGCATTTTATGTTTTTTTTTTCTTAGCATGTCTATTTTCTTATACAAGAAGAAAAAAAAGTTTAGATAGTCTCCGTAACTACCACGGGATATATTAACGTAGGATTACTTATCATTTAGTAAGTTGCACGACGCCTGTTGCAAAATAATGAATATAGTTTAATATTTTAGTAAACATAAACTATTAATACAGTATATTCTGCTTTAATCATATTATGGTATCAAATCTTCACATAAACCGTTTCTATTCTTAAAATCCATCATCTAATGTTGGCTTTACATAACTAAAAATCGAAAGATCTTGCACGTGTCTAAAAATGAAACAAAATTCACATAGAATCTGAAATGCTCAGTTTAAATTTTCCATAGTTCAACAGAAGAAAATCTTGCATTTTACTCTAGTGAAAAATATCAAACTATGTAATTTCGGGGAGTTATTTAGAATCGGACAAATTGTGAATTTACTTTGATATGACATAACATTTGTGATGGAGCTTATCAGTCTCACGTAATTTTTAATTTCTGCCGCCACATTTTTGACTGCCGTGAAAGAAGTGCCAGTTCTTTTGTACAAAAGTGACACTTTTGTACTTAGTGTCACTTTATTAAAGGTACAATGATATAACTTATGATGACGTAGAAAAAAAGTTCTTTGCATGGATCGTTACGAAGGAGTGTAATCCCACTTTAAAGCAGGGTCGCCACTTAAATTTCAATGTAGATTGTATGTAGTAGTAATTTTTATGTAGGAAAAAAAAAATTAAAAGAGAATACGAAAACACCTTATTCAAGTGAAATGATACATTTCTTTTCGGTTGTACGTGTATACGAACACAAAACTCTCTTTCTGATGTTTTTTCGGGGACAGTGGATGTCACTGAACTGGAAGGATTTTATTAAAACGTTAAATTAAAACTAAAAAACTGATTAAAATCAACGACTGTACTATCAGCATAGTGTAGGATCGTGCGTATTAATTGAATCAACAGTAAATTGTTGGATTTTTTATCAACTTTAGGTGAACACTCCAAAACCAAGTTGTTTTTTCACAAAATGTGGTAGAGCCACTCGTCTCTGCTGAAGGTACGATGAAAAGCGACCAGTACGAGAAGATAAAACGATAGAAAAAATTAAACCTGAGTTAAATTAGAGGTTTTCGTCCAAATATGGGACATTTAAGAATGGTTTGTCTACTTACCACAGTTAAAAGAAAGTAAGTAATGCTTTGTCAAAATCAAAGGGGACTGCTTTAGAGTAGCCAGGAAACTCTCCAGACCTAAATCCCACAGAGAATCTGTGCTATCTGTAAGCAAAGACTCTCAAAAGGGAATTGCAGTACGAAAAATAGCTTCATTTCTTCATCGATTCAACTATGGTGCAGGGCCGAACGGATTGCGAAACATTCTAAAATCCTTGTGGAATCTATGACACAAAGGTTAAAAGCGGCTCTGAAAGTGAAGGGCATATTCAGTACTAGTTAGGATTGAAGTGTGGTAATATTAATTAATAATTTCCCTAATAAACTGTTTCTTTTTCACTTCTTTTTAAAGTATGTTTTTAATTCAATAAATGCGCAAAGTTCTGTAACAAGTAAAAACATATTCACGGGTCGATCCAGGAATTTTTTCGATGGTCCCATTTTTGTGAATTTCAATACTTAATTTTGAAATTTCAACAGTTAATTTTGTATATATTCATACCAATTTTTAACAAAAGTCACTTTTTTGTAAAAATGATTGATAAAACATATTAAAATGTTGGGTAAAATGACAATGAGGAGCCGTTTTAATCGATTGTAAATTTATGAAGCGGCCGTTTTAATCGATTGTACTTCTGCGAAGGGACCGTTTCAGTCGATTGTAATTTTGTGAAGAGGGCATTTAATCGATTGTAATTTTGAGATGGGGTCGTAAAGCGCACTCAATTTTCGTCTGCATGAACCCCTGAATCATTTGCATAAAAATACGGTAAATGTGTTGGAAAATAGGACGCCAATCAATACATTTCCGTACACTTAACATAATTCTATTCAGTTAAATTTCAGAAAAAATTCCGTTCCAGAAAGGAGTTGACCCTTGATGTACGGAAATTGTCCTGCATTCAAATATAAATGGAGAATTTCCTTAAAATTTTACTTTTAAAATTAAAGTTTCCTTTTCATGTGGAAATCACGTTATTGAAATTGGACCTCTCATGGGTAAAATTGCATCACACTTCTTAGACAACTGCTTCCTTAATAATAATCAAATAATCAGAAACAACAGTAAAAAAACATTAATTTAAAGCGTCTGCAATATCACTCGAAACCTCTTCTAAAGAGTTTTGCGCTTTTATTGTCTAAAAAAAAACTAAGAAAAATGGCATCCAATACCTCTAAACGAACTTTAAAAAACAACCGAAGTGGAAAAAGATAAAACACATATGACTATGGGATGAAAAGTTTATTTTCGAGGAAAATTTAAATGTATAGGCAAGTCAGAAGGCTTACAGATTGAAAATGGCTGATCGCAACAAGAAATAAACCCTTTATTCACAAAAAAACACACAATTAATTAAATTAATTGATTACAAAATTTTTTGCATAAAATTCAAACGACATCAACTGAATATAAAAAAAAATATCACTGCATAGTTACAAATAAAATTCAATGGTCAAAAGTAGAATATTCTTCTACATTTTTAAAAAAAACGGTTCTCTCTTCAACATTGTATTCATTATGATGCTAAACAGAAAATTCCATATTTATAAATAAAGGATGTCCAAAAAAAGGTACATACCGTGGGGTTTTTTTTTTTTACATCATTTATGTTGGATACGTACTTCGAATTGCTACTAAAGTTTTGATAAAGAAAATATTTCTTCATGTTTGTGTGTGTATGAATTAATGATAATGAATTATCCCTTTCATAAAACGAAATAAATTTTTGGGGAGAAAAAAAAAGTATTTTTTTAATTTTTGTGTGCTACCGCGGCACCGCAATCTAATAAAAAAATTCAGCACAACATTTTACAGAATAAACTGGGAAAAAAATGCAAGGAAAATAAGTCTTCCTGAAATATTCTCACATATAAAAATCGAAATGCCTCTCACTAAAGCAGATGTTGTAATCGATTTTTGCAGTCACTGTTTATATTTCGATTCAAGCAAGTGAAATCGTGAAATAATTTTCTGCGGAGGAAAGGAATTCCTAGTGGAATTCCTTTTTCCTCCTTTTATTAGCATTTTAAATTGAAATACTCCATCATTTCGAAGTTTCCGTTTTCATATTATTTAACTTAGTCTGTACAATGGACTTGCACAACACACTGTGTGAGTTAGTATGTCTTTTGGGACAAAAAAAAGAATGAGATAAAGGAATTCTGCATTTAAAAAAAAATTCAATTTAAATTAAATACTTTTCATACTCATACTTTTATTATATTGTGTCACGAAAGGTAAGAGCTGAAAAGGGAATTTTAAAAATGCTTAGCATATTTTTCAAACTTCTATGATAATCGAACTTATAGATCCAAAGAAGCTCATTGACTTTACGACTTTTTCCAACACAAGTATTTTATTTAAGACTTTGAGGTCTGATAAGGCGAGGTCATGGCCTCAGAAATTCTAAAAATTAATCAAACGAATTGGAGAAAAAAATCTGGAGTGACTCCACTCGACTTTCCGAACACTTACGATTAAGATCATTACCGAGCATTTAAATAAATTTTAATCGATGTATCATTCAAGCATATATACCAAATTGAAGCTCAATCGAATGCGCCGTTTAAACGCTAGCGCACTTTCAAGAATTTCTCCCCATATGCCATAATGTAAAAGAAATCTTTGTCGTAGCCCTGTAGAAAAAGTATATGTCCTATACACATCAAAATCAATACCGGTCTCACGATGGTAGTTTATAACATGCAAACCCAATTTGAGCTCAATCGAATGGACCGTTTAAACGCTAGCGCACTTTCAAGAATCTTCCCCCATACGCTATAATGTAAAATATATTTTTGTCGTAGCCCTGTAGGAAAACTATAAGTCCTATACCCACCAAACTCAATACCGGTCTTGCGACGGTGATTTATAACATATATACCCAATTTGAGCTCCATCGAATGTACCGTTTAAACGCTAGCGCACTTTCAAGAATTTTCCCCCATACGCTATAATGTAAAATAGATTTTTGTCGTAGCCCTGTAGGAAAACTATAAGTCCTATACCCACCAAACTCAATACCGGTCTTGCGACGGTGATTTATAACATACATACCCAATTTGAGCTCCATCGAATGTACCGTTTAAACGCTAGCGCACTTTCAAGAATTTTCTCCCATAGGGCTTAAAGTAAAAGAAATATTAGTCGTTGCCCTGTAGACAAACTAGAAGTATACACACCAAAATCAATACCGGTCTTGCGACGGTGATTTATAACATATATTCCCAATTTGAGCTCAATCGAATGCCCCGTTTAGGAGCTATCGTGTTCACTCACATACACACACACATAGATACATACATCTCTTAAAAATAGCATAAATGAATTCAGAAGACCTCAAAACGTGTCAATACACCAAAATCTCGAAGTCGAATTTTTTCATGATTGCAATACTTTCCTTACATGGTACATGTTCAGAAAGTAAAAATACGATGAGACATTATTTATTGTATAGATTGTTTAATAGTGATAGTGGTTACTGCCATGTAAAAGTGTGACTTAATTTGAAGAATTTAGTAACTAGTGTACAGAAAAAATAAATTAACAATTAGAGATCTAGACATGAATAACCAAATGATTGAAATAGCTGAATTAGATAGCTGAAAATATATTCGTAAACTTTTTTGTTTAATAGGGAAGACCAGTTCTAACTCATACATGTTCGGAAAGTAAAAATAAATGGTCCGAGTGAGAGCCCCGAACCACGATCGTCTAAGTTGTGACCTCGCACGTTACCGACTAAGATGTTCAGCCCCAGGTCGATTGAAAGTACTTATTAGTATAAAAGCTTACTTTCAATTTTCAAAGTTTTTTTTTTTTCCTCCGAACGGACTCCCATTGGATGTTATTAAATTTTGAGGAGTGAACAAAGGAGTCCTACTATTATGCTGAGTTTCTTTCTGAAACGAATTTCCGAGATCGTGCTCTCTGCTTGTAAGCCCAACAAGCTACAGGGTTTGTCCGTAAGGTACCGAGACTGGGTCTGGTAAAAAGGAATTATTGATGCGGTCAGTTACATACACTTAACCCTTTAACGCGCAGTGTTCTGGGAACACCCAACTCTGGGAACACCCAACCGCTCTGGCAACACCCAACTCTGACGATCTGACTGTTGCCAGTCACGAAGAATAGATTTGATTTCTATAAAAATAGTTGCGGGTGACATAGCTCCACGAGAATCCTTTACTTTTTAGCACGTCATTTCCCGCCAAAAAAAATGTCACGGCGTATATTCCTAACAGCACTGACATCTGCTGAAAAATGGAAGAATGCGAGAACAGCTGGTTAGACTGCCCAATGCTGAAAAAAGGGCAGCCATTGCCATCGCTCGACTTAACTAAAATCAAGATGGCGGACGGTCGAAATGTTCATCGCGTGCCACAGATCTAGAGACCCTTTTTTGACGCATCAAAAAAGGGTCTATAGATCTGTGGCACGCGATGAACATTTCGATCCTCCACCATTCCATCGCCCACCGAGAAAATATAATTAAAGTTTCTCGCGTCGAAAGGGTTAACAAGCTGGCACGGATTCGCCGCACAGCCAGCTGTGTCAAAAAAGCTCTCGAGCTCTGTGGCACGTGACGGGCAGTTCGATCGACCGCCATGCTGCTGGTATCGAGTCGTGGTAGCGACTGCACTTTTTTCAGCACAGGGCAGTCTATCTAATATTTATTCTCTATGGACGTATATTTCCATCACATTCCCTAGTTCTCATCGGAAGCTGGTACTGATAAAAATAATTCTGATATCCATTTTATAATTAATCGATCCCTTTTACGGGAAATGATAGTATAAATTAAATAGGAAAGGATTCTCGCGTAACTGTGTCCTCCTTAATTATTTTATTGAAATCAAATTCGCTCTTCGTGAATCAAATCAATCAAAATGTCAGGGTTTTACGTCTTCGCACCGAGGACACCGCGGTTTAAAGTCAGAACTACTAAGTCTTCTCTTTTTCTTTTATTTTGGTTAACAGGACCCATTTCAGGCGCTGTACGTGAACGTCCAGGTTTTAAGGAGGCGAAAAATAAGTAAACCAAATTTCCGCATAAAAAAATCTGATGTGAACACCACGTGAGTTCTTTGTACGTCTAATAAATCCTGAATATTTTCCGTACACTTCATCTAAACCTATTTTATTTGGAAGAAATACACAATTGCAATTATACTATAAGATTTAATAACTAAATATTTGAAATATGCCCCAACCTGGGTTCAGTTTGAAAGATTTATTTTTGGCACTGAATTTGGCGATATTTCGGGAAAAAGCTGATAAGTTTGAGACTGTTTGGAAGACTTTAGGGTCACTAGCCGAAATAGTGATGCACCATAGACTTTTTATGAATTGAATGTATCCATAGAACTTAATGTATTCAGAGTCTTTTGTCTGACCCAAAAGTCCTTTGGGTTTTTTTTTTTTTATATACAGCAAATTAGGTAATTTTGTTGCACTCTACAATACACCAAACTTAAGCTCCAGCACTTCTTTTGTCAGAAATCAAGCCCCGATATACACATTGTGAGTCGTAGTTCACCTAGTCGGTGATTCCTAAGCACAAAGAACATATTTAGGATAGTTCACTTCGAATTCATTTTTATTGGGTGAACTACTATGCTTCTAACCAGAAGCCACGGATATTCACAAAATCTGGTTGTCTGCCTCAAACCTTCCCTTGCGCTCAGCGTAACGCAGTCCAGTTAGCCAGGCCGTACAATGCCAGATTAAGCGGCCGCGCAGATTCACTTACCTCCGTTGAGTGCAGGACCTTGACGGTCACGTGGTATTCCAAGTACTCGCATCGAGATGGGTCGCATTGCCCACCCGCACTTCGACGGTGGTTCATTCACTCATACAAGCAATCATTAACGTGCACACTAATCCATTCATGCACAAGCACACACATGGACACATTCAGGCACAAACACACACATACACATGTACAAACACACAACTGCATATATATACTTCATTAAAAAAACAGACGCATGCACTAACGTAAACACATATGGATACACACACACATATGCACAAGCACACGCATGAACACATTCAGGCACACACATACACATGTACATGCACAAACACCTATGTGCATACCTACTTATGCACTCATAAACAATCCTGCATACATCCACATAAATGCAATTATGTGCACACCGAACGCAATTGCGCATGCAAGCACACAAACATATTCACAAACCCATAAACAAAACAAACATAATTTTGGACACACTACTCATAAACGCGTATAAACACGTATATGCATACATATGTACACACTCAAACACAGACGGCCGAAGTATGAACTTCCGGAGTTCGGGTCCCGTCGCGCAGCTGTCGAGCTAACGGTTTGTGAGTTTTGTTAGGTTTTCTCCAGATGTAACGTGAAGACGCCTTAGAGCCCCTAAGAAAGTCCTCCTACCAAGGCACCCCCATCCTTGGCAGATCGCCCTAGTGCGTCGTCACACACAAACAAACACACATCTGCATACATACACATAAACTCATTAACGTGCACGCCAAATTCACTCATGCATACATGCTTACAGACGCACACTTTGGGCAAAATATCGCTCAATTTGGAGCCAAAGAGGTCCCCAGATTGAGCTTAGCTTAAAAATATCGTCAATACATAGCGAGAAATCGGCCAACCTTTAATGTTGCCCAGTGGGCAATCTAAAGATCCATTTTACCTACGCTAGCGAAACGATCTAATATATATATATCAGGGGCGTAGCCACGGGGGGGGGTTAGGGGGGTCATAACCCCCCCATGAGGAAATTTTTGCCATACAAAATGTATATTCTTCACTCCCTTATCACACACATGTATGCATATATGTGAGTTGCAGTAGTCGTAACCCCCCCCATGAAAAATTTCTGGCTACGCCCCTGTATATATATATATCTCAAAATTTAATTATTTGACGTGTAGAACGAGAATTTTTCACTAAATACGAACTCAGAAGAGCAGATCACCACTAAAAATTTGTAACCAGCCTTTAGTTAGAAATAAGACAGCAAAAAAAAAACTCAAAAAATGTATAAACGATTACTAAAACCATTTCATTTTAGTACATTAAAATCCTTTAGTAACATGCTATTACCCCAGAAGATAAGGCCTCCAACAACAGATGACCAGAAGGTACAAACCTACCGAAAAAGCCGAATTGTAACTCAATCAAAAACCATAAAACCGCATATTTCCATGCTTGGAAAATAGGCTTGACCAAATCAGAATTCAGACCACTTCCATATCTCTGCAGAGGGGAAAATTGACTCTGCGCGTAAAAAGCCATTAAGATCCAATAAAAATGCTCGCTTTTCACTGAAATTTTGAAGATAATAACCTAACATGGAGCCAAAACGTCAACCACATAACTGGGCATTTTTCACTTGAAACGCTCATACATCTTTATTCATGTTATTTTATATAAAGTTTTAATTATTCCACCCACAATTATGCACTTAATTACAAATTACAATTAAAATTTCAACATAAAAAAGAATGAAACTAAAAATCTGATAGTTTGAAAATGAAATATACGTGAATATTACTGCATTTATTTAACAAAATAACAAAAACACCCCTCTTGCCTTCTAAGGCACGTGACTTCCTTATCCCGAAGGAAGGCTATTATAACTTGCATTACGTACATAATTAATAAGCAGTAACAGTTAAAAGAACATTCCTCCTTATTCCTCCTCCTTCCTCCTGAAGTAACGAGAGGGGCGGACTTACCAGGTGCAGTCTTCTAAATTTTCGTCTGGCTCCACGGCATTCACCCAAAAAGCACAAAATTCTTGTTAACCCCTTTTCACACCGAAATATAACAGAAGTCCAACAAGTACTCCGAAATATAACATAAAAAAAAACAGTTCGTTCTCCCCTTCATGCTTTTGTGGACACCAGGTAGATGCAACGCGAGCTGTTAGCTTGACACGGCTGAAGCATGCATGAGCGTAGGAACGGTAGACATCGTGAAAATCATTTTAATCCTTTAACGCGCAATATTCCCGCTCTGGGAACACCAAACTGTGACGTTTTGACTGTTGCCAGTCACGAAGAATCGATTTGATTTCTATAAAAATAGTTTCGGGTGACATAGTTCCACGAGAATCCTTTACTTTTTAGCACGTCATTTCCCGTAAAAAAATGGTCACGATTATTTTTAACAGCACTGACATCTGCTGAAAATGGAAGAATGCGAGAACAGCTGAATAGATTGCCCAATGCTAAAAAAAGGGCAGCCGTTGCCATCGCTCGACTTAACTACCAGCAAGATGGCGGACGATCGAAACGTTCATCGCGTGCCACAGATCTAGAGACACTTTTTTTGACGCAGACAGCCAGCTGCGTCAAAAAAAGGGTCTCTAGATCTGTGGCACGCGATGAACGTTTCGATCGTCCGCCATCTTGCTGGTAGTTAAGTCGAGCGATGGCAACGGCTGCCCTTTTTTTCAGCATTGGGAAAGGGTTGCGCCTCAATGAGTTAAAGTATAAATCTAATGAAAACCTACATGCATTTCAGGCTTGCATCAGAGTATTTTTTTTTTCGTACACCGGATTGGACGTTTCTAATTTTTTCTCGTATTTTTTTCGGAAACTATGGGCTATAGTGGTACGGTTCGTAGGACATTTTTTGATGCATTCCTAGTGAGAAATCTGTCTGTGCGAAGTTTATGTGGTCTTGTTGGACTTCCGGTCCAACAAGACCTGTATAGGGGTCCAACAAGACCTGTTGTTGGACGTCCGGTCCAACAAGTCCTGCATATACAGGTTGCCCCAAAATTACTGACAAGCTTTCATTTCTTAATGAAAGGACAAGCAAAATTTTCATATACATTTCACTTAGTTTGGTTACTATGACACTGACTGAATATTTACCTAAATTTTACTTGCCCTTTTGGATAGCGTGACGCAAAAGATAAATTAAATTATTGAAATAAATTCATTTGTATACATTATATAGACTCAGTGAAAGTGTGATATATTTGACAGTGTATTTGATAATTAAAAGCATTGCTTAAATGTGTAAATCTTCTTCAGAAAATAAAACGAAAGTAACTGTAATGGAATTTAAAAACAAATCTTTAAAAATCCCAGCAGAGCGTCTCTCAAAATTTGATATCATTATTTTTAAGACTCATATTTAAAATTCATAGAGCTATAAAGTAAAATGCTGCGTCACAAATTTTTAACCAGTTAAGGTTTTTTGCATGGGGATATCATTACTTTTTAGGGGTATGGTCAGAAGATAATAAATTAGTTTCACGGGCGAATTTCAGAAGTTCGCTTGACACTAAGTTATGTAAATAAATATACAAACTTGTTTTTATGCAGTAACGGAATATTTGATTAAAAAGTCACAGCAAGTGCTTTTGTAAAATGTAACAGAAAATTGACACGTTTTTTTTAGAATTTTATAATAAGAGGTATAATACTGATTATAATCAATAATTTTTTGAGTAATTTTCTATTTATAATTCGGGTCTATTTATAATTTTGTCCTGCCTCCATCTTATTTATTATATTTTATTTATTTCATAAATTTGCATTCAGTTTAATGCTAAACGTAAGTTAACTTTTTACTATAATTATATAACTATTGTGCACCATCAGTGGCCGAGCGCATAGCGCTCTGAACTGGGAGACGGAAGGTACCTGGTTCGAAACCAGGTTGCGTCCGCCGACCTAAGCGTTCGGAGTTTTCCGTGGTTTCCTCCAAAACTTAGCGTAAATACGGGTTAGGACCCCTTAGAAAGACCCCCACGGAGGGCACCCCACCTCTTGGCTTAGAGCCTACGTGTAGATAATCGGCCGTAATTCTAGAACAACAGCAACAATATATAACTATTGGTTCTATTGTTTTAATGTATTGTGACTCATTAATTTGCATTCAGTTTAACGATAACCGTAAGTTAAGTTTCGTTAAAATTATTAATTTAATCATCTCATTCTTAATTAATGATAATCTAGTTACTCGTTCTATTATTTTAATGCAATGTAATCTATTAATGCAATGTTTGCTTTCAGTTTAAAGCTATCTCTAAGTTAAATTTTTAACTATATTATGATACACTATAAGTTTTCAACTAAGTTAATGATACATCTCAAAAATGTTGATTAAATTAATTAATGACTATAAACATTAATAAAATAGAAAATTACTCAAAAAATTATTGTTTATAATTGGTTTTATGTCGCTTTTTAGAAAACTAACTTTATACTATGTTTGTTTGTTTTTTTATCAGTTGATAATTTCATTTTTTAGAGAACGTTTAGATGAACTACCAGTTTAAGAATTTGCGCAAAAAATTTTTTATTTTTAAAAAAAATTTAAAATATGAATTAAAATAGAATTACTCTCGAACCACCCTGAAAGAAAAAGAAGTTTAAAATAAAATTTCCTTAAGGCTTTCGGTCTAAAAATCGAAACCTACTTCACATCCCTTGAGTAGAAACCAAAATAAACTAATTTAGTAAAGGTTCACCCCCACCCACCCTCGAAAAAAAAAAGTCCAGTGTCAGAAGAAAGCAGTTGTAACTAAATGCATATATGTTTTCTCCAGCGCCAGAAGAATTTCGTATGTCCGCGAGATCGGTAATGCGCATGCTGTAGGTGGAAAAGAGACTGGGCGTGCTGACATAACCCGGACGTATAAAGCTCCGTTTCCACTTGTGTCTTTGCTGTCCCCAGTGGCGTAGCGAGGGGGGGGTTGGGTGTCAGAACCCCCCCTAAAATTTAGCAGAGTTCTAATATTGACATGAAGAATGCGATCCCTAATGTTATCCGTTACATCAGTGCCTAACCCCCTCCCCCCTAAATTTTTTTTCTGGCTACGCTACTGGCTGTCCCTAATTCTTTACTGACTCAAATGTCGTAACGCTAAAGAGAATTCCGTTTCCACTAGCTTTGTTATCTCTTTTAGAATCGTACGCTTCCTCCAATGGCTATTAGTGATTTCGCGCATGCTAGTTTAAACTTTTATCTGTTTCCCGTTTTTCTTTTAAATATATCCCCTTTTGTTATTTTTAAATACGGAAGAATTTCTTAAATTTGGACTGCTAATTTACGGAATTTGAATTATCAAGACTAAATTAGACATTAATATAATAATAAATCCGTATTCGAACGAAAATGTTTTAGATTTTATTAAAAATGTTTAAAAGAATAGCATCTTCCTAATGAGCAATTTCTCTGATTATAACGATTTTTTTATAACGATTATAACGATTTTTTATAACGATTTTTTTTTTTATAATACTACAGGATTTTTATGATCTGGAATTTTGTGTTATGCAGAATCGGAAAATTCCCGTCGATTTTGAATTCGAAAAATTCTACTGTATTTATTTAAGGTACTTTCTTAGTTAGCACATATTATACTTATTTTAGGATGATTAAAAAAAAAAAAAACCCTTGGTGTCATAAATTAGAGGCTTAAGTTAATTGAGCTGTTTTGATAGATTTAAAAGGCAGCCACAGTTTTGATAAATTTACGTACTGCATGCTGTCTTTCACCAAGTAAGTAATTAATAGAATATTGATATCTGATTTTTGTGTGTTTTATAATTTTAAGAAATACATTATGTTATTAATTTAATTTCAGTTTTTTCTAACATACACTAAAAGCATATAACTATTTCTGAAAAGGTTGTATTGTATTGTGTTATGGTAAACCTACACGAGGAGTATTTCGTACTGCTTATGTAAGGGGGGGGGGTCTTGCGCGGTTGACTTTCTTAGTACTTCTGAAGCGTATTTACGTTACATCGTGAGAAAAACCGTCCAAAACTCCGAATTTTTAGATTATCAGCCATCCGGTAGACCAGAAGCCTGGACCTTTATACTTCAGTTATCTACCATCTTCAGTATCTAATCAACTCGGCTCGGGTGGGCACAACATCTTGTTTTAGATGCCATCTCCGGCCTTTAAATGTCTAATACAAAATATAGTGCATATATAAATTTAGATTAATTAATCAAATTTCTATCTGAAAAGTATTGAACAAAATTTTAAATCTGGTATTTAAAGGAATACAAAATAAAAGTGGGAAAACCTAAGATTTGGAAAAAATATTGGTCTTAAAATTATAATTCAATAATTTCAATAAATTTTATATATACATGAAGAGTAAAAGAATTATTATTAAAACTAGTTAGTATGTAAAACTACTATTTATTTTTCTTTGAATACTAAATAATAATTATTATTAATTAAGTATGTGAGCTTTCTGAAGAGAACAAAAATATTAATTACATATTGAATTTTCCAAATAGAGTTAATAATATTAGAAAAATAAAGACTTAATTTAATTAGAAATAGCTATCAAAATACTAGAGAAACGAAATACTTAAAGAAAAAGTTAGGAAGGAGTTTTACCAAAAAATACTTAAATTAATTATTTTTCATTCAAAGTCTTAACTATTTTTAATTATTATTTATAGCAAAATAAATTACAGAAAAAATAAGTAAAGTATATAATAATCTGTTATTATTTTTTAAAATGAAATAAAACAAAAACGACGGTAACACAAAGCTCATCTCGTAAAAGCGCGACGGCGGGGATAGAACTCAAGTCATCTGGTCAGAAAGCGGAAGCGAAACGTACTAGCTGTCTAAGACCAAACTGGTTTACGATATAAGTTAACTTGTACAAATCTTGTCACGGATCTACGTGACATCTGAGATTGCTGAGAGCGAAAAGCAAAAGGAAACAGAAATGTTATTAAAGAGTGACTAATTTAAAACATAAGGGATAACATATTCAAAAGGAAGAATGAACGAAATTATTATGTGTGTATGAAATCAGGATTGAGATTGAGCGCCGAGTCATTTCCCTTTAGATTTTTTAGGTCAATTCTTTGCATCAATTTTGTCGAGAGCATATTTAAAAAAATTCTAATACTGTGATGAAAATTGATGATTAATTGAACAACAACAAAAAAAATTAAGAGCCTACTTATTCTTAAAAAATATTTTCTTAGGCTTTCTGTTTTGCGTCCGCCAACAGCACTATATTCATACTCACTGCCTCGTTTGCCGCCTTTGAAACAAGATCATTTTCCGTATTTTCTTACGCGGTTTAAATAGTTCCCTCTTTGAACTGGATTAAATAAAAAAAAAAAAACGAGTTTTCCTAGCTTAACCGCCGACCTCACTCATCGAATTTGGCACCGATTGAAATCATATATTAATTGTAAAAAATTCGTTAGAGCGGATTCCGAGATCCAGAAGAGAACTTTTAAAAATAGAAAAGCTAGCTGTAAATATAAGTGCCGCGAAGTTTTACGGTTGGTTGGTTGGGGCTGGTTGCGTCACTCGTAGAACTCTCGTTCTACATGATTTGTTGTTGTAAACATGTATATCGGATTTGTGTGCTCCTCGAACACCGATTATAAATCCTCGTCGTAACATGTATTTCGGATTTGTGTACTTCGCCCGGAGCCCACTTATAAATTCAGATACAAAATATTTTCCGTTATTTTCAGTTTTCCTTTGCTGTTGTATTTGGGCTTCATGGTTTATTTTCGATTTACTTGCTTACTTTGGTTTCAAGAACACACTTATAAAACCTGGTCGAATAATATGGACAACGTTATGACAGTTTTTACTAGCACAGGGAAAGGCAATTTTAGTGTTCATAAGATTCAACACAAACAACCAGGGGATGAATGGGAATTAAACCCATAACCGTACGCTAACCCCCATTAGAGGCCCACTTTTTTCAGCACATTCTCCAATTTATCTTGATACTAGAAGAAATTTACGACATTTGTGGAGTATGAAGAATGTATTTCTTTTTCTAAAAATATTAATAAAACAATGAAACATTCACATTTTACTTTTTTATCGCTGACCATTTTGTGGAAATCAGATTTATTATTCGAAAAATTAGGAAAATAAATTAATGTTTCGAAAATGTTTGCAACTTACGAATTTTGCGACCGTTTAAAAATAGATCGCTGGGCGTTAATGTTTTAAGAGATTATCGGAGAAGAGGACACGCCTTTAACCTTTCAGGCACTGGCTCCCCTATTCACAGTTTTCTTGATGTTATTGTTTAATTTCAACATGTATTTCAAGATCGCAGTCTTGATTCCAAAGGTCCATTCGTTGAAATCCTTTTTTAAGGTAGTTCCATAGTAAGGGAAAGGAATGACTGAATACTGGAAATCCTCAGAATTCTTTTAACAACTCGATGCATTGGAAGCTAAACAAACTTGATGGCGCTAATCATTCAGAAAAACATGCAGGGATTCAATCTACCTCTTTACGTTTCATTGCTTGTTAGCCTCACCAAGGTACAGTGGTAATGTCACTGAAAATGGAAGACGGCCGAAGTGTGAAGGTCCCGGGTTCGGGTCCCATCGCACGTCTGTCAACCTAACCGTTCGGAGTTTTCCGTGGTTTTCACCGAAACTATACTCAGGGCAAAGCTAACCTGATAGTGGAGTAAAGCTATAGACCGTGTGAGTCCGCCGCTCTCAAATAGTTCTTTCCGTTTGCCCAGGTTATTACAGAACTAATACATTTTTCATCTATTAAGTGCTAAAATAACGTGTTTGCTATAAAATAATTGCATATTTGTGTTTCTTGAATGCAGTAATCAGAAGAATTAAGAAATTAAATCAGAAATCAGATGTAACGCCTTCCAGACGCTTGGCCAATTATCATTGGTCAAGCATACAGCACAAAAGAGGTGACGCTTGCTGGTGGAAATTGAGTAGTGCGGATTTGCCTTGTGATTGGGTTGTTTTGTGATGTTGACGGCCAGATAATTGGAAGGAGAAACGAGTGTCGGAGCGATACACGTGGTGAGAAGTGAAATGGCCCCCCTCTAGCCTTCCCCTCCACTATCAGGTTAGGTTTGCCCCGAGTATAGTACAAATAAGGGTTAGGACCCCTTAGAAAGACCCCCACGGAGCCCCCCCCCTTCCCTTGTGTTGTCCTTCTGACGTGGATTTATAAGTTGGCTTCGGACTAAGCACACAAATCCGAAATACATGTTACACAAACAAACAAAATCCTTGCTTGTTTGGAGATTACTTACAAGGGCGTGACCTTGTAATCACAGGCTCTAGGGAAATGATTGGAAGTGTAGTATATAAGTTATTGTTATTGTTGTGAATTTACGGCCAATTATCTACACGAGGGATCTAGGCTGATGAGTAGTGTGCCCTCCGTGGTGTTTCTTTCTTAGGGGGCCCTAACCCGTATTTACGCTAAGGTTCAGAGGAAACCAAGGAAAACTTCGAACGGTTAAGTCGGCGAACGCGCCCTGGATTTGAGCCAGGCATTAAAATGAAAAAAAAAAAAGCTAAAATCAGGGAACGGGTGGATTTTTAGATTTTTAATGCAGCGCAGATATTTCTTTATTTTTTTACACAATTAACGGAAATTTCAACCCAATGCACCATCGGTGTTAATTTTATTGCGTTTTACGAGCAAGCGAACTCTTACCGGAGAATTCGTCGAATATCCCCGTTGGTTCGGTTCCCAACCTTGCGAACCAAAGGTTTGAAACCGATTCTCTAGAACTAGATAGCTTGGGTACTGTCTTGTTTGGCAAACTGGCTTCATTGCATCACTGAAAGCGTGAGGTTCTATTTAATTTCCAAACATGTTGCATAGTCCCAATATTGATTCATTCAGAGAAAATTGGTAACGCACCGATGTGTTATTGGGTTCTCAAACAACGCTACTTTTCAATAACAGTATTAACCCATTTGTGCCTGGATATTTTTCCGACTTTCTTCGATTTTTACTTATAACAGAAATAATAGGTATATGTCTGATGTCAACTTCTTGAACAAGGGATGATTTCTTTTAAAATCATTATGCATAAAAATCGAAATATCAACATCCTACTGGGTCATGTTAAAATATTTTGTAGAGTTGAGGCTCAATACTCATGAATAAAGGTTAGGAAAAATAAATAACGTTTTCGACTAATAGCGAAAATGCCGCCCCAAAAAAGGTACACTAGGCATAAATGGGTTAACAATGGAATCTGCAAAAGAAGTATAAAACAATGAAAGTTCTTGGTTAAACTATAACAATGTCAGGAAATCACTATCTAATCAACAATTACTTCATTAACCATATAATTAACTACGCAAATAGTCCATCCACATAAACATATACTTCCAAATAAATTACCCAAAGTACAGTATGATTGATGAAATAGCTCTCCAAATTTTTGAAGACATCGTAAATGTTCTCAAGACAAAACTCCCTTATCCATGGCTCTTCTGCAGGTGGGAAGTAAATGGAAGAGTTTGGCTGAACTTCGGAACGTATTTTATCGTCTATGGATCTTTTCTGTTTTGGTTTATGAATTACGTCGCAAAAGAAATGAGATTGGCTCCAAGGTACCGGATCTTCTATTTGGTAAGTAGAATCAACGATCATTTCTTGACAATCTCAGATCACGGACTTGGATATAGGATGATCATCCACTAGCAGCAGACGAGCGGAAAGAAATAGCGTCAGCCTTTCAAAGGAAAATACTCGATCGCTTTTCAGTGATTAGTTACATAAGCGTCCTCTAGCGGCGTATAGCGAGGAATCATGATGCAACTACTAACGCACACATGTGCGCAACATAAACTTGGCGATTACGAATCACAGCGCCATCTTACAGACAAATTTCGTTTAGCTCTTTTAATGCCTCGCTTACACTCAGCCTAAGATAATGTAAAAGAAGGTATTCCAATCCTGCAATGCATGATGGGAAATGTGTCAAGCGGTAGCGCCACCACGAGTAGGTATTCCAAACCCGTAATGCATGATGGAAAATGTGTCTGGCGGTCGCGCCACCTCGTGTATGTCAGACACACTAGCCGGCAATAAGATAATATTGCCATATATTATCTTATTGCCGGCTAGTGTGTCTGACACACTCGAGGTGGCGCGACCGCCTGACATATTTCCCATCATGCATTGCAAGGATTGGAATACCTACTCGTGGTGGCGCCACCGCTTGACACATTTCTCATCATGCATTGCAGGATTGGAATACCTTCTTTTATATTATCTTAACTCAGCCCACTTCCGCGGCAATAAGCAGGAGAAATGAAGTAACAAGTATGGGCCCGTTCGATAATTCACCGATTGGTTATGCACTGGTGCTAGCGGTTGCGGTCATTCTTTGGTTAACTGACGTCACGGTCGTCAACCGTTTCTGTCATCCTCACCATATGCGATATCAAGCCAAGAAACCAATACGTAGCACAGTGGTTAAACCCAGGGCCGGCCACAGGGGGGATGCTGCGGATGCAAGGCACCTGGGCCCCGGTTTCAGAGGAGGCCCCCAAATCCGTTCTATATTTTTTATTATGTCTCTCTCTCTTATAGTGAAAAATATAAAAGATTTCTTTAAATTAAAGTAGACTGATAATGTTGTGTGACTACTCTGCATCTTTCAGAGCCAAACATCATTTATAAAAGTGTCTTTCTACGAACAGTATTCTTTGACAGTACACCCCAGCTCTGATCAAATGTCACTTACCTTCGCACCTTTCATTTACAGTATAATAGCGGATAAAAGTATACATAAAATTGGATGATTGAAATGTACGTCTCGGGCACATAACCAGAAAGAAAAGATAAATCGGGGCGGGCCCAAAAGGAGGCATTTCTAATTAAGATAGCATTTCTACGAAAAAGCTTGATTATTGACATCCAATTAAGAATGTGAATTTCGGAAGGGGCCGAGGCCTCCATCGCCTATTCTCTGGCTACGTCCCTGATATGTCTGTTCATCCACGATCCATTCTTAAACATTTCATCGCATCATTTCTTTTGTAAAGTGTAGTACTGATTAGATTTTAAAATCTTAGAAAGTTTGAAACAATACTCCAAATTCATCTGAATCTCTAAATTAGAGAGCAAGATCATCAAAAATGTCACTTTCCAAAAAATTTATTCACTAAATACAGTGAAAAGTTGCTAAATTTATCGACAAATCCCTTAAATTGGCAGCACTGACTAATGAAATGTCCTCTTATATTAAATTAATGGACTTAATGTGAAGAAAAATATTCAAACATACATTTTGGTTAATTTAACTTAAGTATTAAATTATTGATTTTATTTAATTTGACCTAAGCTTTAAGTCATCCCCCCCCACTTCTATTGTGGGCTTCTTTTTCAAATTTTAAATAGGTAGTTGGTCAACAAAATATTTATTTTACTGTCTTCATTACTAACAAAACTACTCTGAAACAATTAATGTCACTCTCGGTGGTCGGTGGATCTCCAGAGTGAATAGATTCATATTTTCTCACATTTTTCAGCATTAGTAATACAGGTTAACTGAAATGGGTGATAAACGGCCCCACAGGTTTAGCATACATATTCAATACGGTTTAGACCTCCAACCAGTGCCGGCTCAAGGTACCGGCAACTCGGGCAGCTGCCCGGGGCGCTATATGTTTAGGGGCGCCATGAAAACATAGTCTTAGGAGAGAGAACGGATTTTTTTTCTTTTGAAGGTTTATCCAACGTCAGACTGTCCCACTTGCCCATGGTCAGGTAAGCTCCCTTTGTAGTTTCTTCCTATTCTTCGCTATCATCGTCGTCTTTATTGACTTTGGAATGTTAAAAGATATTTTCTAAGAAAGGATTATCTGAACTGGTGAGGTGGAAGTCAGTAGAAATTTTATAAATCACAAAAATATTCCTCGATATAACCAGGTTTTACTCGTTAAAAGCGAGTTATACTCCCATAAACTTAACATTGTACCAGCCAAGTATTTTCGATTTTCTCATTCAATCTGTATTCTTCTTAAATAAGGAGTCGTCATAAACGAGTTAGATTTATTTAAAAAGGGCTCCAAAAATTAGCTTGTCCAGGGCGCCAGCTACCTTAGAGCCGGCCTTCAACCCTAATTACCACGAACATTAAAGTGGTATTAGTGGTATTTCAGTTCATTCTTAATGTTTGCTTTATAAATGGGTCTATTAATTAATGAATTTTTAGCATCTATAATGTTTGGGGCCCCAAAAAAATGTTTGCAACCGGGCCACTTCAAACAGAAGACCGGTCCTGGTTAAACCCACTGACATTGGTAGATGGCTCAAGTGGAGGAACAGGGTTCTTTCCTCTCTCGGGACCGTCGGTCAAGCGGTCTGGAGTTTTGGGCGGTTTTCTCCAGATGTAACGTGAATACGCACTATATACCCAGAAAAGTCCTCCCCCCAAGGCATTCCCCCCTCTTTTTTTGTTTGTCCTTTCTTTGACGTGGAATTATAAGCGGTCCCTCGTGGCCAAGCACACAAATCAGAATACATGTTCCAACACAACAACAACAACAACAAGCGAAGAAAACATAGACATTGGCTATACTCTCTAATAACCGGAATAACCCACCTCGCTAGCAGGGTCATTCTGGTTGCGCTCTGGTCATGGTGCACAACCGGCGAATTATCGAACGCGCCCAATGTAAACATCTCTCTCGTCCTGCTCATGCCCTTCCTTGCAGTAATTCCTCTTGCCCGCGCTCCCTGCTGAAGGGATTTTGAAGGCAGCGAGAAGGGAAGTGCAGGAGAAAAGTATAGCAAGACAAGGGGAATGCATCAGAATGTAAAACCCTCACTGGTTTTGGAGCTACCGCAAAAGTACAGGGTGGCTATAATTAAACTGCAAGTGATCAAGGGGTGCTGGAGAGAAAACTACCGAGAATATTCCAGTGAAATTTGGTATCTACACGTTTCGGAACATGCGCAAGTCAAATATGCAAAAACAAAAATCGTCATTTTCACCCGATAGATGGCGCTGTACCGTATTTCAAAGCTCACCGGTGGCATATACAACTTCCAAAACCGATAGACAGAGCATAGTGACATTCTAAGAGGCATATAAACAATATAAAACATCATTTACAGTTTATCAAAATTCCATACAATTCGCTTCAGTAATTAAATTTTTACAGTAACATGTAATCAAAAATTAACGTAAATTAAGATCACAAATTAAACAATTCATAAAGACGCTTTGGAAAACAATTAAACCATTATTTATTCTCATTGACACTCATTGGACCTCTTCTTAATCGTTTCATACGCCGGTATTCTTTCAGAGTAGCTGAATAATTGGTACCATTCTGATAGAATATCTTCACTAACAATGCACGTTCCTTCTTATTCAGAGTCATGATTGACCATTACTCAATGTGGTCTTGTTTTTACACTGTTCGATGGGCTTAAAATTTGCATATGTGACGTCCATAAGCATTGAAACACGATATAGCGCCATCTATCGGGTGAAAATGGGGATTTTTTTAATTGCATATTTGACATGCGCATGTTCTGAAACGTGTAGATACCAAGTTTCACTGAAATGTTCCTGGTAGTTTTCTCTCCAGCAACCCTTGAACACTTGCAGTTTAATTATGCCCACCCTGTATTTCCAGAAAAAAAAGCAGCCAGAAGAGAAAGGAAAATGGCTAAATGTACTAAAGGGAATATTAGAGAAAGTCGATGATCGTCCTGTATCCAAATCAGCATGTCCCACAATACAGGACGTAAAAATTGTGAGATAAATAAAACTTTGAATAATAATACACATCGAAAGGTGCGTATCGCACCGGACGCTCGTTTTGGCAGGAAAAAAAAATATCCAGCCTCCTTCAGCAGTCAAGACACCGTGAACTGAAAGAAAAACAAAAAAGAAAAGCGAACAATAAGTTTCCAATCGGAAAACCAAAAAGCAAAAAGCCAGGAAGGGGAAAGAGAGAGAGAGAAGCTAAGAAAAGGATATATAAAAATAAAATAAAATAAAATACAGAAAAATAGATAAAAAAATTAATTAAATTTTTTAAAAACGTGCACAAAATATGAATGTACAAAAACGTGATAAATTAATTCTTTTGTTTCAAAAGAATTAATTCTAAATTTATTTTCAAAGAGATCGTTTCTTTTGTTTCACTTTTTTAAAAATAAGTGATCATGTTTTGGAGGAAAAATTAACAGTTTTTTGGAGCTATTCAAGTATTCGGTTCTATCTGTCCTGGTCAGATAAAGCCAGATTTACCAGGGAATAATGAAACAAATGTTTCTGTTTCCTTCACTATTCTGTAACTGAATATTTATTTATAACAATATTTGTCTGTTACTGAAATATTTATTTATGACAGTAAATTAGTACAATAATCCTCTTACGTTTAGTAACATGACATGAATTTCAAAAATAACGAAACGTCAATTTGGAATCAGTATTTTGAGTTTAGAGTAAATTAATTCGTCAGATTTGATAAAGATCAAAAGACATAAATGAAATGTTCATAGTCTTCGACATTTCTTGCAGGCGTGCGCCTGTCCTATACAACAGGGGTGATCAGTACTTAACCTTCTCTGTACTCCTGTATTTAACTCTTTATGTCGCGGTTTTGCAAATCTGCAACATGCCAATTAAAGCTATGTAAATTAATCATGGTGAATTAAATAATTATTTGAATGGCTGTTTTTTTTTCTAGAGTAACTGGAGCGTAAAATAATTTTTAGAAAAATTCTGAAAAGTTTGATGCTTGGTTAATATTGCAACACGAACTGTCTTAAACGGTTCACAAACACTTTAACATATTATAGATATATTTTTAAGTAATACAAAAATAAAAATAACTGTTACATTGAACTCTACAACAAACACATTTTGGTCAGTAAACTTTTACAAATTTGGAAAATGAATTCAATTTCGGTATGTTTAAAATCTGTTTTTGCACATGACAGTAAACAATTTTTAAAATTTAAGCTGTTGAGATATAAAGGCTAATTGTTTCGTACTTAACCAAATCTAGTGGGACAACTACTATCTTACTAAATATTTCCGACCAAAAGCCAGGTCTTAGGCCTACAGTTGTCCTGGGAATTGTTTCACCATTTCTGATCAACAGCTTGACGAAGCTACACTTTGGCACATGGCAAGAGAGTATATTTTGTCCATTCAGATAACGCTTCAATCAACTCTCTCGGAGGTCGATACTAGTTTCTGTTGCATGAATCTCCCATTATTTTTTCTTCAATTGTTAGCCGCATGTCCGTGCCCACTCTTTGTAGATGTAGTACCTAAGCAATTAATTATTTATTTGCAGGTGATGTCTTTCGCATTAGGAAGTCAAGCATTATGGCCAATCCTCCTGAATTTCGTTCACCTTTTGACGTGCAGTTTCTATCCGTGGTTCACAGCTTTGCTCGTACTCGCTCTTAACTGTCCTGGAAGTCTTTCCTCGCTGTCTGCTCTCACTCAGAAAATTTGGATTATCTACCAAACAGACACGGAAGAAACTGCTCAAGCGATATCATCAGAAGCCCTTGCGTCGCAGCAGTCAGCTCTGTCCGAGTTCATGCCCTTGATAACAGAAGTTCATACTGGCCAGCCCACGCAAGTACAGTCATCTGGCACTAGCCCTTCAACTTTATACTTTTCAAATGATACTACGCACGACACTGAAACCAGACATGGCTTTCTCCAAAATGAAATCTTAGATCAGTTCCTGATTCTGAACTTCAGATCTCTGCAATCGTTTGTAGCGGGAGTTATTGCTGGCCAGAAAAGACAGGCACAATCATTGGACGCTAACATTTTCAGCCCATCAACTTTGTATTCATCTAATACTCCACAATACCCACAGTTAGCAACTGGAGTTTATACCGAACAACGCAGGCAGGCAGAGCCATCTAGCTCATCCACCACATCAACTTTATATCCACCTACAAATGACGCAACACCGCAAACTGAAGGCAGACAAGACTACGTCCCAACAAAAAGGAAACGACAGAAGAAAAACAGAACCTCCTCATTTCCGCAATCAACGCCATCTGCTACGTTACCATTAGTTACTCGATCAGGTCTTAAGTACGGACGGCTCAAACAGTGAATTTTTTTTTTTTTTATGTATAATTTAAATTGATTGTCAAGAGTTCAAATAAAGAGAAATGTGATTTAAATAAAAACTGTGTCTTTTATTATGACTAGGGGCAAAGGCCCCCAAGATTCGCGACGCTCGCTTTCCGAATGGGGCACATTCGGCTCCTAATAAGGCATACTCGTAAAAAGGCATCATCTTCGCAGTCAAAACCCGAAGATTAGATCAGATACAATGTTACCCAGCTCACATTGCTTAGTTCTTGTGTGTTCCTTGAAGTATAAAAATTTAAATTTCACAATATTTTTAAATATGTAAAAGCTATGGAACACCTTACGCATTTGCACCCATGGCGGTTTTTCATAATTTGGCGACTTACTAATGCTTATAATCATCATTTCTCTTTTAGTTTGCAAATAAAACAGTACGTCATGTTTTCTTTGGTAAAACCTACGGAAGAGCTAGGATACCTTTCCATCAATGGCGACTTTTTATTATTTGGCGATTTGCACATGAGCATAATCGATAAACATTTCCCATGTAAGTTTGCATGAAAACAGTTCTCCATATAGTCACATACATAATCCTTTGCTTATTGGCGTATTTAGCACCGCGGAATACTTCATCTTGCCATGCTGGCAAACATCCAAGCTCTACTAAAACTGCTAAAATGGCATAGTTAACGCCTCCAAATATTTCTACTCGGTAGCGTGAGGCCAAGTACCCAAGGCGAACCAAACCAGCATTATTATTATCTACATTTGAATTATTCTTCACTTTCAAGATGCGGGGTGCTAACGTTTTGGCCCACACACGTTTTAGATTTACCCTACTTGGAAAGATAGCCTTTTATCAGATCGTACCTGGCAATTCCGAAATGTCGCAAAAAATCGGTTAAGAAAGGTGGTCGCTCAGAGAAATATAAATATTTGATAGCCGAACAAAGGCTACAAAAATGCTAAAAAAATATCGTCTGTGCTGTTATTTATGAAATTGCAAACTAATGCATATAAGTAATTACACAAAAATATAATTTTAATTAATTTTTTTATAAATATTTAAAAAATCCAGATCTATCTCATTCTTTTACCAAGTTATACGAATAAGATCAGAATTTTCCCACCGTGCTATACGAATCCCTCTTATATGAACCCATTTTACTTTTGGGAAAATGTAAGAACATTTCCAGATAAAGAATTGGGATAGGTCACTTACAGAGGGTTGTGTAATCTCTTTTGGAAGACTTTAACATTAAGTGTATAGGGTAAAAAAATTGGTCATTGGAGGAGGAGTCTGCTGGACCCTTTAATGCGCAGTGTTCCCGCTCTGGGATCACCAAACTCTGACGTTTTGACTGTTGCCAGTCACGAAGAATAAATTTGATTTCCATAAAAATAGTTGCGGGTGACATAGCTCCACAAGAATCCTTTACTTTTTAGCACGTCATTTCCCGTAAAAAAATGGTCACGGTTATTTTTAAACAGCACTGACATCTACTGAAAAATGGAAGAATGCGAGAACAGCAACCCTATATCTTCAGATTGTCCAATGCTGAAAAAAGGGCAGCCATTGCCATCGCTCGACTTAACTACCAGCAAGATGGCGGACGATCGAAACGTTCATCGCGTGCCACAGATCAAGAAACCCTTTTTTTGACGCAGCTAGCCAGCTGTCGTCAAAAAAAGGGTCTCTATAGATCTGTGGCTGAAGGGTCTCTATAGACTTGTCGCGTGCCACAGATCTAGAGACCCTTTTTTGACGCAGCTGGCTGTGCCACATGTGCCACTGCAAATGTTCAAGAGGTGCTGGAGAGAAAACTACTAGGAATATTCCATTGAAACTTGGTATCTACACGTTTCAGAACATGCGCAAGTCAAATATGCAATTTAAAAAATCGCCATTTTCACCCGATAGATGAAAATTTCGCCATTTTCACCCGATAGACATATCGTGTTTCAATGCTTATGGACGTCATATATGCAAATTTTAAGCCCATCGAACAGTGTAAAAACAAGACCACATTGAGTAATGGTCAATTATGACTCTGAATAAGAAGGAACGTGCATTGTTAGTGAAGATATTCTATCAGAATGATAGCAATTATTCAGCTACTCTGAAAGAATACCGGCGTATGAACCGATTAAAAAGAGGTCCAATGAGTGTCAATGAGAATAAATAATGGTTTAGTTGTTTTCCAAAGCGTCTTTATGAATTGTTTAATTTGTGATCTTAATTTACGTTAATTTTTGATTGCATGTTATTGTAAAAATTTAATTACTGAAGCGAATTGTATGGAATTTTGATAAACTGTAAATGATGTTTCATATTGTATATATGCCTCTTAGATTGTCACTATGCTCTGCCTATTGGTTTTGGAAGTTGTATAGCGCTGTCTATCGGGTGAAAATGACGATTTTTTTTCATATTTGACTTGCGCATGTTCTGGAACGTGTAGATACCAAATTTCTTTGGAATATTCTCGGTAGTTTTCTCTCCAGCACCCCTTGAACACTTGCAGTTTAATTATGGCCACCCTGTATATTCGAGATCAGTACAAACAGAAGGGTGGATCAAGTGCAGTGCATGTGACAAAGGGGTTCATGACTTGTGTGCTGGTAGTTCACATGTAAACATATGACCAGCGATCATATGTTTACAAGTAAACTGTGAACTAAGCGGGATTGTAAAGTTGAAATAAAAATTACTTGGTCTCTATTATTTTGTATTGGGTTGGCAACAAAGTAATTGCGTTTTTCCGTATGTCAATATTTCGCCTGGCCAAAACTACTGAAGTTAATTATGCGAAATTTGGCACGTACGTGAGTTCTTCAACATAAGTGCTAGATCAGAGAGCATTTTCCAAAATTCGTAATCTTAGCGGGGTAAGGGGCCAAAAAGTTCTTTTTACATATCCCGCTTGATCTCAAATAAAAATAGAGATATCCGTGAAATTCTTTCTGTAAAATACAGAAGTCACGAATACCTAAAAATTAATTTCAGGACATTTTTAATATTGTCCTCTAAGGAGGATAGAAGCGAAAAAAGGGGGAAGGTGGCCATCTTTTATGGACGAAAAAAAATACTGCAAGTGAAATTCTTACTTTAAAATGTAACAAATATGAATCGTATGTTCAGGCACAGCTTACCTGTAATTAAAAACTTGTTGAAAACTTATTTGCTTGAATTTTATACAAGAAAACGCAATTACTTTGTTGCCAACTCAATATTTTATTATTGCACTCTATTTATTGCTATTTGTTACAGAGTTTGTCAGACAGAATAACCTCAATTACCCAGTTTTGCCCAACCGTCCCCTGCATACATCATAGTAAAGTAATAATTACTGCAAAAACACTTATTTTCGCGAGCCCTAATTTTCGCGAAAAAAAAAGATATCGGTTATTTCGCGATCAGAAAATTTCGATAATTTTCTATCAAAATTCAAGCTTCCAGTAGTTTTTGGGAGATGCGAAAGCAACTCATGAACTATAGATAAAAGTATATAGTGCTATGAACAGACTGCATTTTAAAGTTGACGGTTAATTTTTCTAAGAAATTAAATTTTTGAATTTTTTTTAATTCAATAAAAATAAAAAATATATATTTTATGTTTGGAAAATGCCTCCCTGGTGATGCGGTTACTTAATAACCATTCTATCACGAACTTAGGTCCGGTTTCGAATCCTGCCTTGGGCATGGATATTAATTCGTCCGTCTTTTAATAGGCTGTAACCCTGGCCGACGACTGGGTCAGCCCATAATAAAATGGCCACAATACCTACGGACAGTTGTAGTGGACAATGCTTAATCGCGGCAAGTGCCCACCTTTTGGAAAGAAAAATGTTTGGAAAGCAGAAATGTCGCAATACATTATCCTATTTTAAAGTTAAACCGTGAAGAATAACTTTTTTGTTTTCATTTCAGTGAAAGTTCATCATTATAGTGCAGTTAAAATTTAAACATTTGCTTTTCAATACTTAATGTTTTCCCAAAAAGTAGGAGTATATAGTGGTTAAGTGACTGGCATAATTAGTTTATTTGTACACCTTCTCAAAAAAGCAATTTAGGTATGTGTGAAATTTCTTATTTTAGCTTTGCGAATAATTAATTAATTTTTTAACAACACACAAATCTACAAAAATACGAAAAACTATAATTATACATAATCTTATTCATATTTTATGAAAAATAATTTTAATTTACGAACCCAACGTAAAACATTTACCATTTACTCGAATACTTTTTGAAAGGACGTACTTATGGACCAAAATCAGTCTTGCGGGGTTGTCATTGTTGTTGCACTTGGAACATTTATTTTCGGATTTGTAGAATTCGCTTATATAAATCCTCGTCGAATAAAATGAACAACACAGAGACACGTTTTACTAGCACAGAGAAAGGGAATTTAAACAGCCAGGGGATAGAGTTGGAAATCGAATCCTCGACCGTACGCTTAGGCGATTGTCATGGAGGAGGACAGGCCCTTAACCTCTAAGACACCGGTATCCATCCTCCAGCGTCCAGCGAAACTGGGTGCACGGATGTTTTTCATTCCATTATATTCCACTTGAACATTTCGACAGTGACATATCACGGATATCATTTGAGTGACAAGTGACGCCTTATATTATCTCTACTTATTATAAAAGAAAATCTCTGTTTGTTTGTCTGTCGGCGGCGTTACGGTCGAACGGTTACACAAAGAATTTTCAGATACGCTAGCCAAAAAGTTTTAAGCATGAAGTTGTGAAACTTGAAGCGATTTTTCCAAAATTTGACCAAAAAATCGATTTATTCAGTATTTTTCTGGAGTAGCGTTCAATATTTTGCCAGAAAGAGAAAATTTTCTTTCAAAAACAACTGATCAGTAAACTTCAGTAAACTTCATTTACTGATTGTTGAGATTTTTTCGAAGAAATTGCACATTTACCGGAAATTTTTGAGAAATATTTTTTAAATTGTCGCATCTTAAAATCTATCCCTCAGAATGTTTTATATTTTGGTCAGACTATAAAATGTACGTTCAATTCCCTTTTAAACTTTAATTGAAATAAAAATATAAATTTGGAGATTTTCTATGAATTCAAGAATAAAATGGCATTTTGAATTCAATTAGCTGCTGAGTTGAAGTTTCGTTATCACCCATTTCATTTTGGGTTACCTGCATCGTCTTACTAACACAATTTTAAAGCTTCGTTGAAAAGGGGGGGGGTGGAGAGAAGAACAAGAATTTCAAACGTGATACCGACTTTTAAATGGCAAGTGAAATTTACGTCACTCTGATGTCATGAGTTTAAACACGCCTTAGAAATTCATTCAGATTTATAAATTCTGCCTTAAACACGCCATGAATTAATTCAGCACATTCTCTGAGATAGGTTACTTGAGGAGCCATTGATTAAAATTTAAGGTTATGTATCATTAACGAATCCAGACCTTTATTTTAGCATGTGGTCCTGACGTCACAGTGTGGACTTCTCTCTATTGTGCAGGGGGCGGGGATAGCGGTTTAATGCAGAAATCTTTTGTCGATAGACACCGAATGGTTATTGAAAAGTCTTAGAATTCACGAAAAGAATGCGTTCTTACCTCCTGTAGTCACGTCCGACGCCAGTGGCAGTCAGCATCGGCCTTAAGGCTTGTCCTTCTCTAAGATAATCGCTTAACCCTTTAACGCGCAGTGGTTTCGCTCTGAGACCACCAAACTGTTGACGTTTTGACTGTTGAAGGTCACGAAGTATAGATTGGATTTCTATAAAAATAGTTGCGGGTGACATAGCTCCACGAGAATCCTTTACTTTTTAGCACGTCATTGCCCGTCAAAAAATTGTCACGATTATTTTTAACACCACTGACATCTGCCAAAAAATGGAAGAACGCGAGAACAGCTGGATAGATTGTCCAGTGCTGAAAAAAGGGCAGCCGTTGCCATCGCTCGACTTAACTACCAGCAAGATGGTGGACGATCGAAACGTTCATCGCGTGCCACAGATCTAGAGACCCTTTTTTGAAGACAGCCGGCTGTGCTCGCGCACAGCCAGCTGCGTCAAAAAAAGGGTCTCTAGATCTGTGGCACGCGATGAACGTTTCGATCGTCCACCATCTTGCTGGTAGTTAAGTCGAGCGATGGCAACGGCTGCCCTTTTTTCAGCATTGGGAAAGGGTTGCGCCTCAAAGGGTTAAATGTATGGCCGTGAGTTTCATTCCCACCCATCCCCTGGTTGCTTGGTTTTCCTTTCTCTCTGCTCCTAAAAATTGTCATTTTTAGTCCACTTTATTCGAATGAAGGATTTATAAGCGGATCTTGAAACCAACAAACAAATCCGAAAATAAATGTTCCAAAAACAAAAACTACATCAATAACTCAAAAGATCTTTGTAACGTTAGCCAAAACCCCCGCCCCCCTTCCCGCAAAAAAAAATTAAGTATGATATAAAATGTATCCGAGATTCTAGATGTTTCGTTAAAGGTGTTGTTCGAAAAAAATCATGTGATTTTGGTACATGAGTACAAGTAAATTAATTATGCCAGGCGCTTCAACATTTTGAAACTGCCCCTTTACAAGCTGTACTACATACTGAAATAAACGATAAATCTGTATCAGTTTCAAAACTTTTAGAAAAAATTCTTAAAAGTCGGAAATTTTCGTAAAACGTGTCACTCTTCGAAAAATCTTGCAGCTCAGATCCATGGTGTAAAAATTTTTCCTGAAAATTTCACAAAAGCCACAGCTTTTTCGCTTATTGCAGTGTGTAAAGCAGTTTATGAAGAAACATCTGGAATTTTTTGGAGACCATGGTGCTATTAGTTCATTTCAATTTGTGTACCAAGACTAAAAAAAAAATATTTTTTTCTTCGATATACCCCTTAATATCCGGTGGTCGCATTTATTTTCTGTGTTATTTTTACTTCCTTGTAAGCACTCAGAAAAATGCTACAATAGCGAAAAATTTTGGTATTTTGACGAAAAAATTTATTTTGACCATTTCTAAATTGAATGCACTAGTTTCTGCTCGACTGCACCGGGACAAGCGGTTGGGAACACTAATTTAGAACATCACCAAAAAGGGGGTATTTCCCACGCAAGTCCGCGTCTCTCTCCTACTTTCTGATCCACCCAGCGAGAGGACATGCGGCCCCCACAGATTAAACGTGAACGTTCGCCTCGTGCTCACGGCGGTCTTCTTTGAGCAGCCGGGATACGAACTATACTCGGGGCACAGCTAACCTGATAATGGAGGGAATGCTGCAGACCGTGGGATTCCGCCGCTTTCAAATAGTTCTTTTCGTTTGCCCTGCTTTTTTACAGAACTAAGACATTTATCAACTATTAAGTGCTAAAATAAAGTGTATGTTATAAAATAATTGCATATTTATCTTATTTGAATTCAATAATTAAAAGGATTACGAAATTAAGTCAGAAATTAGATGTAACGCCTTCACAGACGCTTGACCAATGATAGACCTCTTTCGTGCTGGCGGGAATCAGAAATCCAGATTCGCCTTGCGATTGGGTTGCTTTGTGATATTGACAGCCAAATAATTGGAAAGAGAAACGAGTGTCGGAGTGATACATTCGGAAAGTAGTGAAAAGGCTCCTCTAGCCTTCTCCTCTGTTATCAGGTAAGGTGTGCCCGAGTATAGATTTGGGATGCGAACCCGAGTCCTTTGATCAAGAGTTCGGCCACCGGGCCACCACGGTTACTATGCGAAAGAAAAGATTAATCATTAACCTTTTCTTTCTTTTCATGCAGTTAAAATGGGTACGCAAAAAAATGCAGCTGTGCTTTAAAGTTTTTTATGTTCGCTATGTTTCTCTTTAATAAATATACTCATTTTTTATTCAAAATAAAAAAATTCCTAATATACAATAAGTTCTTGGTTTTCAGTTTAAATTTTCCTGTAACTGAAAAGGCAAATAAAAATTGGTTCCAATAATGTAATCCCATATGTAAAATTTCATGCTCCGTTAACTTTACCTTCAGAATTTTATGTCAAAATATCATACATCTATACACGCACACACAACACACACATATTTCAGGCTCAAAAGCGACTATCTTAAATGCAGTCTTTTAAAGATTTTTGAAGTTTTATTATATTATGTGTCTGCATAACTTTCTGAGATTTTCTAAAAGCAGATTTTACAACATGACATGTTTGCAGACAGAGAGAAATGGATATCATAACCAAATGAAAAATTTAATATTTATTAAATTTGTAGGCATATCAAACGCTAAAAGAAAATAGCTTTTTCTAGGTCACAGTTTCTGATGAATATTTATGAGCGACTGTTTGAGTTTGATTCTGGAGCAATTTTTAAAAGGCAAAGACAAATGTGATTCAAAATTCTAATAAAGTTTTATTATTTTTTTTTCATCGATCAAAACTTCATTTGGAAACTTCGAGCGTTTGCTTACAAATAATATTTTGTTAATTTTCATGATGTTCTTCAGAACAAACATGCATTCTAACAAGATAATGGCATTTACATGTTTGAATGAATGATCGCTCATTCGGAGTTACGTATGTGAATTCTTTTGAATACCCTTGTATACCATATTTATAGAATATTACTCCCTTGAGCCCCACTTTAGAAAAGGGTTAAAACGTGGAACTTTTTTCACTCTACATCAAGTTCAAGTTCAAGTCTGTTGTTGTTGTTGTTGCTAATGCCCTCTGGCAACCGCGGGACGGTGCCAGTTCCCCCATATAGGCAGGCGATGGGCGTAATGGGCGGCTTCCATTTTAATGAGCCCAAGTGGGAGGAAGTGCGACTCAGCTCGGGGTCCACTAATTTTGAACCAATTACAGAGGAGGGGCCAGCCCCGTGAAATCGGCACCCCCAGAGATATCGTTTAACAACTTGGAGGACATTGGAGCCACGACGGATTTTACGTGCACCAGCTCCCATTAGCGTACATGGTCCCACAGCAGTCGAGCCGAGAGGAAGTTGACCCTCCCAAGCACTGGCCAAGCCCGATGCTGCTTCACTTGCCGTGCCACTGCGGGACCCAAGTTTTTTGCTCCTCTCTCACACATTTCATAGGAACGAGGGACGGCATGAAATTCACCCACCCTTTAAACCCTTGTTTAACCTTTTCACTCCTATCGTTGCAAAGACTCCACCATTATGATCTTCACCATTACCTTCTCTGCCTAGTATTTCTCTGAAAGTTCCGCTATATCCCAGTTTTGGGCTTCTTGCATAAAGCTGCTGCTGGACCCTAGAATCATTCATTAACATCCCTTTATTCAGTTGATTTGTTAACAATGAATGACTTTATGCTGCAATGAATGATTTTATGCTGCAATTAAAAGTCTTATCAAATGCGCATTGAGGCAACTGAGTTGAATAAAACTTTTAAATTTATGGGGGGTTTTTTTCGTCTATTTATTTATTCTACACTAAGGAATTCTAAACCCCCAAAGTGATTGAATACTTTCTTCTTAATAGTGATATTTCAGATATATCAGATGAGGTAATGATGGAAAGGTAGAAGCCCGTTGAGCGATCATTTATTGAGGGAAATCAGTCTTATCTCACGTGATTCAACGGACTTATTTGCTGTAGGAACTAGTTTCAATTCAAGAAAAAAGAATGAAAGATAATTGTGGAAAAAACGAAAAGTATTATGTCTTTCATTAAAAGTGATACTTTTTGAAATTTGAATTTAAAAAAAAAAAAATTCATCGTAACAAAGTAAATTGTGCTTTAGTGATTTCTTTTTTAGATCAGGTATGGGCAACCTTTGAGAAGTTGCGGGCCAAACTTTAGGATGTCGGCGAAGTCGCGGGCCAAATTTCAGGATGTTAGCGAAGTCGCGGGCCGTATAATTAGGATTTATATGGGATTTTGAATGGTTTATATGAGTTTTATAAGGGTTTTGATATACTTCGCGGGCCGGATCAAAAGCCTTGGTGAGCCACATCCGGCCCGCGGGTTGCCCATATGTGTTTTAGAGGTTAGACATTGCAGTTATGTTTTGAATAAAATATCGTTGAAATATCCACCATGTCTTTGACACTAATGCAAACGATGAATTCAGTTGTTAATCACTCTCTGAAAGATTAGTTGCGCTATATCTGCGATAGCCGATAGCCTGACGAATGTTCACCTCCAAATGCTCTAAAGTTTGTGGCACTTAAGCATTGACCTGAGTTTTGATAAAGCCCCAAAGGGAAAAAGCGCCTGGGTGTTAACCCTTTAACGCGCAGTGTTCCCGCTCTGGGAACACCAAACACACCAGATAAAGAATTGGGTTAGGTCACTTATAGAGGGTTGTGTAATCTCTTTTGGAAGACTTTAACATTAAGTATATAGGGTAAAAAAATTGGTCATTGGAGGATGAGTCTGCTGAACCCTTTAATGAGCAGTTTTCCCGCTCTGGGATCACCAAACTCTCACGTTTTGACTGTTGCCAGTCACGAAGAATAGGTTTGATTTCTATAAAAATAGCTGCGGGTGGCATAGCTCCACGGTAATCCTTTACTTTTTAACACGTCATTTCGCGTAAAAAAATGGTCACGATTATTTTTAACAGCACTGACATCTGCCGAAAAATGGAGAATGCCAGAACAGCTGGATAGAAAAAGGGCAGCCGCTGCCATCGCTCGACTTAACTACCAGCAAGATGGCGGACGATCGAAACGTTCATCGCGTGCGCACTGCCAGCTACATCAAAAAAGTGTCTCTAGATCTGTGGCACGCGATGAACGTTTCGATCGTCCGCCATCTTGCTGGTAGTTAAGTCGAGCGATGGCAACGGCCGCCCTTTTTTCAGCATTGGGAAAGGGCTGCGCCTCAAAGGGTTAAATTGCAAGACAGCGGCAGCCAGCTCACAAATCCACGTCTTCATATGATACAGTCGCCAAGCTTCTCCCTCAGCAAATAGAGCGTAGCATAAGAAACGTGATACTTCTGAATGATATTTTTGTTCAGGACATAACTGCAATGACCATGCTTCAAAATAAAGCAAATTTTACTTCAATAGGTTGGGAGTTATTTTTTTAATTCACAAATTATTTAAAAAGTTTCCCTCTTAAAGAAAAATGTATGATATGGAAAAGAAAAAGGATAGCGCAAAAAACAACATAAAGCCGAACGGATTCTCGTGAATTCCAAGCGAGGATTTCCGAAATGTATATAATATGAGCAGTTTGCCAATGACACCTTGAGAATTTTAAAACAAATCGCTTAATAGCGGCAAGATGAATTTCGGTACAAAAGTTTGACGTCTTGAGTGAAAAAAAGCTGCGTAAAAAATACAATAGTAATAAAAACTGTTCCACAAAGTGACTGCCCAGGCCCGGACTGTCCTGGTCAGATAGTCGGCAATTGCCGAGGGCACCTGCTCAAGTGGGATCCCATAAGGTCCCCCATAAAGCAATATATTACTTTATACACTTCAAAAATGTTTTCCTAGATTACAGCACAACGTGTGGGTAAACGTAACGCCAGCACATTGCAATACAAAGACTGGTCAATTTGTTGTACAGGGTTCTTCGTGATTGGTTTATCAGTGTCATTACGTCATTTCGTGATTGGATTTACAACACACTCAAAAGCTGAAGCTCTTGTGCTGTATTATTTTACAGCAATATGTGTGGTAAAATTACAGGTTTTTCTTACAGTGTATTTAGAGTAATTTGATATATATAACAGAGGAATTCAATTATTTCTCTGATCTTACGGCTTTATACAGTGGCTTAGAGGAGGAACCCAGGTGACCCACGAAAAGTCAAGTAGCCTAACAGCTTTAAAATAGTTCAATGTGGTTTTTAGGCACGTAAGCCTACATATATAATTTTTAAATATTACATATTCTAATATTCTGTTCCCTCTAAATTCCCGATTAAGGGGCTTCTTTTCAGTCTCTAGCCGAAGGCCCCCGAGGCAGCCAGTCCGGGCCTCTGCCAGCCTTTTGTCAGCTGAAAAAAAAAATTCCAACTTATTCATAGATATGAAATCAAAAGATGCAAAGCATACAAAAAGGAACTGAACAGAAATAAAGAGAATCTTGCCAAGTCCGAATAAATAAGTCAATATTTGTTTGTTCTTTCATTTTTCTAAATAATGAGCCAATTTAATCTACTGTTCTTCACATTTTAACACATGTGAACTCATGTGTAATATTTTTACGAAATAAAGGTGTCCGTGCAATTTTTCTAGCATAAAAATAGTATTATTGACTACATAAGGTACAATTCATTTATTTACAGTGTTTTTCTGAAAAAATAAACATCTATTTCAGTCTGTTCTTGTCGTTCAAGCATTAAAAAAAATATTAATGCTTTACTCAGTTTTCCCTGT
Organism: Cheiracanthium punctorium; assembly: GCA_038373885.1. Taxonomy (NCBI): domain Eukaryota; kingdom Metazoa; phylum Arthropoda; class Arachnida; order Araneae; family Cheiracanthiidae; genus Cheiracanthium; species Cheiracanthium punctorium. The sequence continues at coordinate 22,354 of JAWZYV010012683.1, read as the reverse complement.
AGATTTTTGTGACAAAATATAACTTATTCATTGCTTCTTCGTGGGGAAACATTTATAGAAAATTTATTCTCCATGTAACAGCTTTCATTTCCACTTTCACATTTTTTTCATTCTGGTATTTTGTGACGTGATATAAATTTCGAAAGGAAGTCAAATAAACCATCGTAAAGCCAAAATATCGATCAATTTGTTTTTTTTTTTTTTTTTTTTTTTTTAAGGAGAAGGACGCCTGTAGAGTAAACAATTATTTAATGTTAAAGTGCAGTGTGAAGAACTCATTGTCCATGGGTTTATTTTTTTTTATATATTTAATTTCTCGTCTGCTTATCACTCATCAATCATCAAATCAATCACTTCTTTAGTTTTTATCGTTTCATTCTCTTTATGTTCAAGTTTTGCAAGAATAAAGTTCTATATTAAATAAAATAAATAAAAACTTTGTGAAAAAACACACATAAAAGGTTACTTCAAGGAGTTCCCTCTGCTCTGTATGACGGAATGGTTTGTCTGACGAAGACCGAACGAATTTTCCGTCGAAACGATCGTTACGCCTTGAAGTAACCTTTTATGTGTTTTTTTTCCAAAAAGTTTTTATTTATTTTATCTTTTAACACCAGTTTTTTGAGTGTTTATTTTCAAAGTTCTATATTATTTTGTTCTTTATTGTGAAATGAATTTGTCAAGCTTCCGAGAATATAATTTCTTGAGACATATTTTGAATGTAAATCGTTTGAAAGATGATTGTCAAAATGAATATACAAATGATGCTAAAACTGCTTTCGGCAAACTTATGCAGGAATTCTTTGCACTAATGGAAGTAAATGAACGATGTTCTTGGTTCCAACAAGATGGTGCAACATTCCATACAAGAAATGAAATCATGTATGTACTTGAAGATTTTTTTTTTTTTGAAGATAGACTCATCTAAATAAATCTTCGAGGCCACCTCGTTTGCCTGATCTGAGCTTCCAGGACTTTTTTCTATGGAGATATTTAAAGAACAAAGTTTATGTAGACAATCCTCGAACAATAGCCCATCTTAAAATTGCCATTTACTCAAAGGATGCAAGAATTAACTCCCAGCATATTAAAACGCATTTCTATTAACATGCGCAAACGACTTCAGCTTTGCCCCCTTGAAAGGAATGAATATTTTGATTTGACTTTTACCTGTACATTACTTGAAATTCGCAAATTTTGCGATTTCTATCAGTTTCAAGCATCTGGAAACCCAGTATGACCGACAGAAAAAAGTTCGTCTATCTGTCGTTCTGTCGTTTTGTCATTCTGTGCGTATCAATATTTTTGTCCACGCATCACGTAATAACAACCATTGGAAATAAATAAAATTCGGTAATATGATCAAAAACTGTAAATGTTGAATTTTTTGAAAATTTCTATTAGATTTTGAGATTTTGCGAAAATCATTTTAAACTACTTAAATGTTTGTTCGCGCATTACGTAAAAACAACTAAAGCTAATGAAAGGAAATTTGGGGGCATGATAGATGGTCACTCAATTTAAACTGCGGGCTTCGGTTTTTTTTAAGGAATTTTGATTAGATTGTCAAATTTTAAGAAAATCATTTCAAAATGCGTAAATATTTTTTGGCGCATCACATAATAACGGCTAAAGCGAATCAAATGAAATATGATGTCATGATACGTGATCGCTGAACTTAACTGTAGGTGTTGAATTATAAAAAAAAAATTATTAGATTTTGAGGTTTTCTGAAAATCGTTTCTAACTGCGTAAATCTTTTTCGCGCATTAGTAAAAAAGACTAAAGCGAATAAAATGAAATTTGATGACATGATAGGTGGTCACTCAAACTGCAGGCATCGAAATTTTTTAAAAATTTGTTTAGATTTTGAGATTTTGTGAAATAAAAAATAAAATAGCATGAAATAATATGAAATACATACAATTAAATTAAATTTAAGTATCGTCACAGGTGGTTACTTAAACTATAGGCGTCGAAGTACATCAAAATTTTTACATATTTTGAGATTTTGCGAAAATTAAGTACATGTTCGTTCTGTTCCTGAAAAATGGCAATGGAATAGAATGAAATTTGAAATTATGTTAGCAAACTTAATTTAAACGATAGATGCGAAAATCATTTTTAATATTTTATAGATTTTGAGATTTTGTGAAAATTGTATAAATTTTTTTAGCATCTCTAAAATAAAAGTTTATCTACAATCAGTTTTACTCAGCACTTTGTTACCCTCTAACCTGTAATCTTAAAAGTTACACAGAAGTTATTATAACTTTGGCTGTAAACTTTTGCCAATATGCAAATTGCATTCTTTGTACTCCTACAATGCTGAAGAAAATTCTGCCGTTTTGGAAATTCGCATTACATACTAAGCCGTCAAGGACGGTTACGTCTGCTACTTAATTATAAATGTAACATAAGTTTTTTTTTCTAGGTGATATTAAAAGTGACATTTATCATTAGTATAATAATAATCGTTTTAAGCTTCGTTGTTTTGTAAATGATAAATACAAATGCCATTAATACGGGAATTAACCTAAAATAAAAAAAGTGTGTACGTGTAATCGCTACGCGTGATTGAAGTAAAACTTCTTTGACGTTTACTACACATATCACTGAAATGATTAAACTTTAACTTAAAATGAATATCATATTATAATTTAATTATATATTTATTATTCATGTACTTTACAAAGATTATATAAATGTTATATTCATATTATTCATTGGAAATAGGTACTTATATGTCATCATAATTTTTTATGTGTGAAATTATAGGTTTGTTGTAACTATAATGTGAAACATAAATTTTACTCTCTAAATTTGCTAATTTTCTTGAAAATATAGCATCTATCGTTGTACCGAAAAGCGTTGTTGATTGAAGTCGAGAAGTATTCATAGTTAGATCAAATTTTTCTTTTAAAAATTGACTTCACAACATGTACACTGCCTGTATTCTAACCCAACATCCATACGTAAAAACGGTTTTAGAACGGGGGATAGAACACATAAAAAAGAAAGTGACCCTGGCTGAAATCGAGCCCACACTTTTTTTCTTTTATTTTTTTCTTAAACCGTTTGCAGCCAGTGTTTGTTTCTTGTTACATACCCGTGGTGTTACATACCCGTGTTCTTAAACCGTTGTTCCGTCTGGATATCGGGTTAGCATCCAGGAAGTGTTCGTGTTGAACTATTATTCTATCACAGTTTTCTTAAAACGTTTCTCCGTAGGGTTAGAATCGAGAGAATGTCTATGTTGTGGTATTTTTCTTTAACTGTGTTCCTAAACTGGTGTTTTCTTCTGTTGGTTTGTATCGAATGCACGTAGGGTCTATTACTGCGTTTTTCTATGGCACTGTCCTTAAACCTTTGTTTTCCTCTGCTGGTTTTGTTTAAAGCATTATTCTGTTTCCGAGCTCTTAAAATTAAGTTTTCGTCTGCTAGTTTGGCTCGATCGCAGGTTCCATTTCTTCATGTTTTTCTATCACCGTGTTCTTAAACCGTAGTTTTCGCCTGCGTCACTTCCATTATTGAGCGTTACTTCCGTCAGAAAAAATATCTGAGTTACTCCCTAGTCGAGCCTAAAGAAGTTTTACTTCAAAAACATGAATAGTGCTAATTTCATGAAATTAGCCTAGTCCATGCATATTTCCTAAACGATTAGCTGTAGAGTGTTCAAATTTTGTATTTAGGACTCCATAAATTGAATTTTTTTCACAATTTTAGCGCAACCTTCTCAATCTTCTTTAGTTGATGGCACACTGACAATATCTAGAATTATTTTAGGCACACCTAAATATAGAAATTGCAAAATTTTATGATAAAAACATTGATAAATATAAATTGCTATAAAAAGTTATTTATTTAATAAAAACATTCGATTAGAAAGTCGGGCCTGTTTTTGCACAGGTCTTGTTGAAACCAGCTCTTTCAAAAATCGGCAGAACGATTTTCCATGCACTGAAATAAAAGTTTCGCGCTTTATAGTGAAAGTGTTTGCTCAGTGAAAGTGGACAAGCTCAATGCAAGTGGACAAGACAACGCATGATAAATAGAAGATGCTATGTTGCTGATACGACACCGCTCAGTTATAATTATTTTTCAAAAATCCCTCGCGCACATTAGACATCTCTCGCAGAACACAGATTGAGAAACACTGTTCTAGAAAATGGTAGAAAAATCTAGTAGGATTATTCGGGTATATTCGAAAAAGCGGTTACACAAAAAAAAGATGGAATCTTTTGTAAAAAAAACTTTAACAGCAAATAATGTTGTCTTTTTAAGGTCATTTTAAATATGAACTCATTTACTCAGACAAAAATTCTGCAGTACCTTAAAGGACTTGATTTATAGATTGAAACGTTTCTTAAAACCCTCTTGTATAGTTGCAAATTACAGTCATTTGACTTGCGCTGCATATTACGCAAAGGATAGAGGCTATCAGACTGTGCTGCTTTTTTTGTTCCATCACTTTTTGTTCCATCATTTTGCTCCATCAAAATTAAGAATGTCAGTGATTGGTTGAAGCAATCTGAGCTTCAATGAACATTCTGTTCATTAGCAGTGAAATTTAAAATAAGCAACCCATATGTCATCGTGCATCCAGTCAAGCTGAGTAACAAACTCTTATTTATGTGGATTGCATTCCATGCTGAAAGGTACGCAGGTTGAATATTGCTCAGTACTTTGAGCAAATCGGACTGATAGACCTGGTTATTATTTTTGCTTGCATATCTTTGCTTGCGAAGAGCAATTTTTTGGTAGTACAAAATTTCATATTGCATTTGTCGTTCTCGTAGAAGTTCAGGTATTTGAGATGCAGAAAGAATTGTTCCGGTCAAGCAAATGCCAGGGATTGTCGCAGCCAAAGTAAATTCCAGAACATTGATTTGTTCGGGAACTTTTGAGTAGCCCAGAATTAAATACAGTGAATTGAATATTCAAAAAAGAAGAAAATAGAAATAAAAAATATTGGAAAAGAGAATATATCTTCCAGCTGTCGGAAGTAACGGAGAAACAATTCATAGCCCTTGAAGTCTCTCCAGAGTGATAGGCCGGTAATTGGTAGAACGACACGTTTGCGCAGCTGTTTAGAAAGTAAGCCAACATAGATTAATATATGTCAGAGAAAAGAAGCAAGGCATCCAAAACTTGATGAATTGAAGTGCAGCACTTAAACAAATTAGTCCCTTTTCAAGGTTGTCATTAGCTGGTAATGTGTAACCCAATTACCAAAATTTGATATAACAGTCTTCGGGATCCATTGTATATCCTGCAAGATCGACAACTGTGAATAAAACAGGAATGAAAATGATGATAGTTACACCCGCATTGATGAACCACACATTCCAATTTCTCTTACTCTGAGTAATAGCTGCGTTTGTGAGAGAGCGCCGTATTTGACAAAACTGATAGCTTCGAATCTGCATGATGTACCAGAGTAGAAAGAGCACATGTTACATAGTTGTAGCGGAATTTTCGATTTCTCAAAAGCATTTGCCAAGAGAAGAAAGTTATCGAAGATAAATGCCTCATGGAGCGTTATCAAAAAAGGCTTGACCAAAATCTTCATGAAAATGGCACACACCAAAATCTTTCCTTTCGTTTATAAAATTGACTGAAAAAAATGTGATAAATCCACGTAGTGCGTAAACGCAGCCGTTCCTTTGATACTGGGAAGCCAACTTGTCGTTTCTTAAAGATGATTGCACGCGTCCCTCCATTCATTTTTCTCTAATCGTAAAATCTAATATTTCACAATCAGATTATTGTTTTCTGTTTTGAAAATAATTTACACAGGCAAACATTTTCAAGCCCATTCAAGCATCGACAGGGATTATGCTAAAGCTGCTGCCTGAGTCTTACTGATCGCAAGCATTGGTAATAAGTCATTTTGTTCACAACCGCTGCATTTTAAAATAAGGTAGCTCGTATGTCATGGTTCATAGAACGAAGATAATAGTAAACGTTTATTTTTATACGTAGCAATGTATAAAGATAGTATGCCTATATGCATGTAGGTTGAACACTGCAAGATTAAACAAAAATACCATCTCTTTGGTTCTGAAGACAGAATTTGTAACACTATACTTCAGTAGTACAGGGTGGCCATAATTAAACTGCAAGTGTTCAAGGGGTGCTGGAGAGAAAACTACCAGGAATATTTCAGTGAAACTTGGTATTTACACGTTTCAGAACATGCGCAAGTCAAATATGCAATTAAAAAAATTGCCATTTTCACCCGATAGATGGCGCTATATCGTGTTTCAATGCTTATAGACGTCATATATGCAAATTGTTATCCCGTCGAACAGTGTAAAAACCAAGACCACATTGAGTAATGGTCAATCATGACTCTGAATAAGAAGGAACGTGCATTGTTAGTGAAGATATTCTATCAGAGTGGTAGCAATTATTCAGCTACTCTGAAAGAATACCGACGTATGAAACGATTAAGAAGAGGTCCAATGAGTGTCAATGAGAATAAATAATGGTTTAATTGTTTTCCACAGCGTCTTTATGAATTGTTTATTTTGTAATCTTAATTTGCGTTAATTTTTGATTACATGTTACTGCAAAAATTTAATTACTGAATCAAATTGTATGGAAATTTGATAAACTGTAAATGATGTTTTATATTGTTTATATGCCTCTTAGAATGCCACTATGCTCTGTCTATCGGTTTTGGAACTTGTATAGGACACCGGTGAGCTTTGAAATACGGTACAGCGCCATCTATCGGGTGAAAATGACGATTTTTTTCATATTTGACTTGCACATGTTCTGAAACGTGTAGATACCAAATTTCATTGGAAAATTCTCGGTAGTTTTCTCTCCAGCACCCCTTGAACACTTGCAGTTTAATTGTGGCCACCCTGTATTTATTGTTCATGTAAAAATTACGTTAATTGTAGCGTTTCTCTAAAATATATGTTAAACTTTTTTCAGTTTGTAGGCATCCATTTGTAACTTTGTGCATTAAAATTGATGACATTTTTCTTCGAACTCTTAAATGTTTACACGTAATATTATAAATCAATTCAATCTCACAATTCAAATTTAGTAATTACTATTCATTATCATTGAACTTTGAAGTAAATAGACCTAAGTCATCATACCTCCAATAAGCCTAAATATTAAATTTTAGTTTCATATTAATCACTTCAGATTTTATTAGTCTTTCTGAATAATGTTTGTTCGGTTATTAATTATTTTTATCAGAGGAACAGTACAGTCAGCCGCAAAGAATGATGTCTAATTTTGTTAAATTTCCTAGAATGTGAATATTCTATATGTGTACCGTAAATAAAATTCTATTTTATTAGCTTTTTTTATTGGAAATAATACTTTAAGTAATTAATGTATTGTACTTTTAAAGAATATTACATGCACGCATTTACATTTTAAAAAATGCAAATTTAAAGAAATTAATAATAATAATAAAGTGGTGATCTCATGTTTAAGAAAGCACGTACTTTGTGCAATATGAAACATGAATTTGCAATCATTACTCAAATTACAATAACATTTTTTATTAATTTTAATTAACGTTCACATAGCTCAGTTTCGTAAATATTTTCTTTATTGTTGATATGTTCTCCTTATTCGTAAGGAAATTGGCTTATAATTCTTTTCTAGTTTTATATTTTTTTTCATTGTCATCTATTGCATTGTTGAATCGATGTGAAACATATCCTAACTTGAAAAAATATTAACACAGCAGTGATGATAAATATTAAATATTCTATAGTTTTTCTCTTTTTCCTTTAAAAATGCTTTGTAACTAAAAGTCTAGTACAGTTCTTGGTCACAATTCTTTGATTTTATAGCATAAAATAAAATAACGGAAACATATAGATCATTTTTTTAATAAAATCAAACACAGATAGGAGTTTGGATATTTTAAGAAAACTGTGTTGATTGTTTTATATTAACGTAATCCTTAAATGGGCAAAAAATTAGAAAATCTAGATATTAAATGAAAAGTTATTTTTTACAATACATTTTTTAATTTATTCTTTCTACAGATAAATACTCAGACATTACATAGATGGTTTTAGTATATTTTTTTGTACTTACTTCATAAAAAATAAGTATTTTGTTTTTCACATGAATGTGAAACAATTTTTGAGGCATAATAAAGCACAGCTCTATTTATTAAAAGCTTGATGTAATGTAATTATACAGTAATGAATGTATGTTTCACATCAATATTTGATAAAACTCACCAAATGAGCTTTTCGTTTGTTCAATTACAATGAAATTCAGCATTCGGAAGGAAGCTAGTCTTAAATTTGTGACATGCAAAAGGATATTCGCTTAAAAACTGGTCAGCAGTGTTACAATAGAAATTTGAGGCTTTTGTTAGTTTCCTCATTAGCAAAACATAAGGTCAATTCAAATGAATCTAGTAGCATTTCTTTTTTCAAAGAAAACTGTATTGATGCTTTCAAACTTTAACACGCAAAGTTCATATTTTATAATTATACACTGACAGTAAAACTTTAATCATGGACATAACATTTTAGTGTTATTCACGTAGATGCTTATTATTAAACACAAAACCCCTTGGTAATAAACACTTTTAAAATGACAATGAAGAAAATAGGAAACATTTAACGATTGTCTAGAAAAAAGAACACTCTTTGAATAAAATAGTCCTTTTTACTTTCCGAACATGTACCATGTAAGGAAAGTATTGTAATCATGAAAAAATTCGACTTCGAGATTTTGGTGTTTTTACACGTTTTGAGGGCTTCTGGATCCATTTATGCTATTTTTACGAGATGTATGTATGTATGTGTGTATATGTGTGTGTGTGTGTGTGTGTGTGTGTGTGTGTGTGTGTGTGTGTGTGTGTGTGTGTGTGTGTGTGTTTGTGTGTATGTGAGTGAACACGATAGCTCCTGAACGGAGCATTCGATTGAGCTCAAATTGGATATATATGTCATAAACCACCGTCACAAGACCGGTATTGATGTTGGTGTGTATAGGACTTATAGTTTTTTACAGGGCTACGACAAACATTTCTTTTACATTATGGCCTATGGGGGGAATTTCTTGAAAGTGCGCTAGCGTTTAAACGGTAGATTGGATTGAGCTCAAATTTGGGTATACATGTTATAAACCACCGTTGCAAGACCGGTATTGATTTTGGTGTGTATAGGACTTATAGTTTTTCTACAGGGCTACGACAAAGATTTCTTTTACATTATGGCCTATGGGAGGAATTTCTTGAAAGTGCACTAGCGTTTAAACGATACATTCGATTGAGCTCAAATTCGGTATACATGTTATAAACCACCATCCTAAGACCGGTATTGATTTTGGTGTGTATAGGACTTATAGTTCTCCTAAAGGGCTACGACAAAACTTTCTTTTATGTTATGGCATAATGGCATATGGGGAGAAATTCTTGAAAGTGCGCAAGCGTTTAAACGGTGCATTCGATTGAGTTTCAATTTGGTATATATGTTTGAATTATTCATCGATTGAAATTTATTTAAGTGCTTGGTAATGATCTTAATCGTAAGTGTTCGGAAAGTCGAGTGGAGTCACTCCAGATTTTTTATTATAAAAAGGTTATACAGATTATTTAAAAATGTTTTTTTTTTTTTTGCTTCTTTCGTACTCTTTTTTCCTTACAATGAAATGCCCTCTAACAAAGTAATAAGTATAATAACAATTCAGCGTATAAAACATATATATTTCAAAGAGATTGATATTTTACATTAAAAAGAGTTTCAGTATACAAAGGAAAGACTTAGGTATCAAATTTATCGAAAAATATTTTGTTCCCCATTTAGTTTAGCTTTAGGCAATTACATTGTTCCATACAGTTATGTATTCTCGGGTGGTGTGTTTTTCTAGGAGAATTTAGTTTCAAATTCTTTTTCTTTGCGTCACAAGTAATCAAACTTTTCATTTTGTTGCAAATAAATGGGTTAACATGAACACGAGATATTGATCTTCTCTATTTCTCAATGGATAACAATAAGTCGGTGGTGTTTCGCCACATATTGGTAATATCGTACGGGTAGGTTCAGCTTTCGGAAACATATATTTGGCGCCGAATTTGGCGATGCTTCTCTAATAGTTGCCGTGCTTGGCGACATTTGGAGCCATTTTGTTAATGAGGCCAATAATGTTTGCTTTTTTGGATAGCATTAGAACTGTGCAATTGATTTATGGGAAAGATAAAGAATCTACTGGTCAACGGGTGTAAATGGGAAAGCAGATCAGCCCACTCAGTTTATTTCTGAATCGAGAAGATATAAAGATTCTTTTAGAGATCCCTGCTAGTGAAGGCTAGAACTTTGCCTCGTTGTATTGTGCTATCAAAAGCGTACTTGTTTCGAAGTTCGGCGAACCTTTCTTGTGAGAGCTGCTTGTAAATTTCGTAATAACTTACGCTGTGGAACAGTTTAGGGTTCTACCCGAGTATTCCACTGAGTATTAGTTTTTGGAATGGTTTTACTGTATTCAAATTGCTGTTTCTAAAAAAGACGTTCTGTTTGACTATCTCTTATCAATCCAATTGTTGCTAGTGAGTTTCCAGTGAATTGTGAGTCATGATTGTTCAGCGAATTTCTAAAAGCAATAAATTTTGTGTTTTGTGCTAACACCTCGACTAATTTCTGAAATTTTCCAGACCATTAATGGCTCATCTTTATGAGAAATGGTTCATATTTTACACACTATTTTTTTAATTAGTTCTTGGATCGGTAAGTCAGAGGCGTCACCTGAAAGAAAGAGGAAGATATAGTTAAGAGCTACTTTTGGGGGGGAGGGGGTTCTCACTTTTAAAATTCTCTGAAAATTCCACGTTTCCTTTGTATTTTAAAACTTTTACAAGCGGAGAGCCGAAAATAAATTTCGACTAGAGAAATTTGATATAAATTTGATGATGCTACGAACTGTCACAACAGATGACACCGTGCACTAAGAGCCTCTGCTCTGAAAATTTGCATGAACGAAGAATAACAGGCATCAATTATATATTAAGAAATATTATTTTTTACTAGATTTTGTTATTGTTATGTGTACGTATAGCCGATGTCCAGTTGGAAAATTTTTTGATATACAGGGTAGTCTTTAACTATGTATCAAAAATGTAAAGGGTGGTAGAGGGGACCAAGACGGTTCAGAATCGCATAGCAATGTGAGGTCGGAAATGGCGACTTCATGTACCTGTTAATAATCACTTTGGAAGATTGGTCTAAATTCCTAATCAAGTTTCATAAACAATGAGCTTTACTCCGAGACTTTCATCAATAAAACGATATAGAATTTGTAAACTATTAGTTTTAGTTAAATGCTTTCTGTAAAAAATTTGTTCGTTTTCGACAAACGATGGTCGGAAAGTTCACTGTTATTTCAACACTTCCTCCAAAGTGATTATTAACAGGTAACAGGTCCCCTCTACTAACCTATACATTTTTGACATATAGTTTAAAACCCCCCTGTATATTCAACCTTAGATGCACGAGTCATTCTCAAAGAATATCACAAGATCACATACATTGTTTTTCATATGGAATTGATTTTTAATTCTGTTGTCTCAGAAACCTTGTAACAAAAATTAGAATAAACTAATAGAGCAAGAGCCAGCGACCGCCAGACCTTCGTCATAGTATAAAAGCTGAAACTTTCTCTGCGCATACCCCCAACAGAGGTAGGAACAATCGGCCACTATAAAGTTTGGAGGATCGTGGCTTTGGCAGGTAACAGGTGGCAAAGGTGTATAAAATTGCTGAAAATTTCGTCATTTAATAAAGCTTAATTTTTTTATAGGTTCTTCTTCGCAGTACTAGAAATCACTTGATCCCTTGCCAGACACTTTTCCATCGTGGCAAACCCCCGCCAGACAATCTCAAAGTCTTGAAAAACGTAATTCTATGACGAGCACGCTGCAAGAAAGTTCGCGCGTAAGAAAGTTCAGAAGTAGCAGTATAAAATGTGCTTTGCGCTTTGTGACAGCTTGACGTACTTCGTCGCGGGAGTTTACGAACACAACAGTTTTCTATGACTTTGAGATTGTCTGGCGGGGGTTTGCCACTATGGAAAAGTGTCTGGCAAGGGATAAAGTGATTTCTAGTACTGCGAAGAAGAACATATAAAAAAAATGAAGCTTTATGAAATGACGAAAATTTTCTGCAAATTTATACACCTTTGCCACCTATTACCTGATAAAGCCACGATCCTCCAAACTTTAGAGTGGCCGATGGTTCCTACCTCTGTTGGGGGGTATGCGCAGAGAAAGTTTCAGCTTTTATACTATGACGAAGGTCTGGCGGTCGCTGGCTCTTAGACTATAACATTTGTAAAAGAATAATCCTTCTTAGGTAAAATGTACTGTCTGGCAACAGAGACATTTACTTCTAACAGAATTTATTGAGCAGCTGTATTCATTTAAACGTTATGGGACCTTTGATATTTACTGCACGCCAAAAATATGCTTGCTCATTTTGACTTCACATATTTTTTCTCTTTAAATTTAGTGTCTGGTGACAGAATGGATATCTGCCATTTTTTATTGAATAAAAACTGAAATGTGCCGTTCGCAGTGCGAAAAGTATACAAGTTATGCTAAATGTATGTATATGCAGGGTGTCCCAAAAAGGGGGTAAGGGGCTTTAATTCTTCATCTATTAGAGATAAGTAAGCAATGTAAATCGAAAAAATGTTCGAAATAAGGTCGGAACAAAAATTACTCTCCAAAAAGCTCTTCTCGTTAATTTGTATACGACCCCCCGTACAAAAAAGTTTCCATTTAATAAAATGTGCCCCATACACTCATGAGGTGACCCACAAAATTTAGGAATTATATCCTAAAATGTGTCAGAAATATGAAGATAAATATAACGCTGACTCAAACCAATTTTCAGTGGCTTTCGAAAGGCAAAATCGGAAGGCATATCGAATGATTGCATTTCAGGGAATGATCGCCCTTCAGAAATTTCAAAAGAAAATATTTTTTCTACTCTAACAATAAACGTTTGCATTCAAAATAATGGATAGAACCCAATCATCTTCCTTTGAAAATAACTTTGAGACGTTGCCTGATGAAAGACTGAAATTTGGTACATCACCATATTAACATATCGGAACATTTTGCTAACAAGGAATATTTTGTACGGGGTTTGTATACAAATTTAAGAAGTGTAACTCTTTGTAAATGAACAAGAGGAATTTTTCTTAACGAAGTCTTATTTCCGACCTTATTTTGAATATTTATTCAATTTATACTGTCCACTTATCAGTAATAGATAAAGAATTAAAACCTGTTACCATCTTTTTTGAGGACACCATGTATATATATTTCCTGGGCAGTAATTTAAAAGCTACGATAACTGGATACACGAACGCAGTGATGCAATTTTCCAGCGTGCGTGGTATTAGGAAGGAAAAAGTAGTTTTACAGGCAATGTAAAATATATTCTGACGCAGTAACGCAAGTTTCCAACACGCACATTATTAGCAAGGGAAAAGTAGTTTTACAGGCAATGTAAAATATGTAATAACGCAATAAAGCAAGTTTCCAGTACTAGTACTATCCCGAAGGAAAAAGTAGTTTTACAGGCAATGTAAAATATGTAATAACGCAATAAAGCAAGTTTCCAGCACTAGTTCTATCCCGAAGGAAAAAGTAGTTTTACAGGCAATGTAAAATATGCTTTGCTGGTTATATGCATGATACAAATATGTAGAGCAGAGGTTCTTAACCTTTTTTTTTTTTTGCTTTAACCTTTTTTTTTACACTCATGTCCATAAATTAAGGATAATGAAGTTCAGGCAAAGAAAGAGAAAGAAGCAAAACAAATTTGACTTATTTGTAAAGTCTATTTATTAAACAAAAAGTAAAGAGCAAAAAAGATGCTATATGTTTGACATAATTAATAAAAATTGCAAGTTTTACTCCCTTGACCAAATTTCAAAAAAGAACCTATTTACAAAAAACAGTATAACATGGTTAGTAGGATGGTTAATACGGAGTATGTCTCCCGGACGATGCAATACAGGCCTGACAACGCTTAGGCATGCTGAGTATCAAATGATCAATCTGATCTTGGGGAATATTACACCACTCATCAAGCAATGCACTCCGAAGTTCCGGTAGACTGGTGGGAGGGGGTTGACGGGCTGCAATTCGTCGGCCAAGCATATCCCACACATACTCTATTGGATTCAAGTCCGGTGAGTATGCTGGCCAATGCATACGGGTGATATCCTCCGATTGAAGACATTCGTCTACAATGTTTGCACGGTGAGGACGGGCGTTGTCATCCATAAACACAAATTCAGCACCCACGGCGCCCCGAAACAAACGTACATGTTGTTCCAGAATAACATCCCGATAGATGTGGCCTGTCATCGTTACACTCTGAACATGCAGGTCAGTTCTGGAACCAAGAATAATTCCTCCCCAAACGAGCCATCCTGCACCACCGTAACGGTGTCTTTCAAAGGTGTTCTCTTGGTGGTAACGGGTACCTGGTGCTCTCCAGATGAATGTCCGGCGAGAATCAGACTCCAAACTAAACCTGGACTCGTCGGAAAACATCACACAAGACCACTGTTGCGGTGTCCACAATGCATGCTCTCTACTCCAGGTTAATCACAGGCGACAGTGAGTTGCGGTAAGTGGAACACATCTGACAGGCCTACGAGCATATAGACCAATGTGCCCTAAGCGTCTGTACACGGTCTGCCTTGAAACTGTCGTACCGGTAGCTGAAGAGAGCTGACGAGACAGGTCTGATGCTGTACTCCGTCTGTTTCTTTTGGCAGTAACTGCCAAATAGCGGTCCTCATTCGGCGTTGTAACTCGGGGGCGACCTGTGCTGTAACGTCTACTCACATTACCATCATCTTGGACTCGTTGCCAAAGCCTGGAGATGACACTTTGGGCGATTCCAAGTTCCTCGGATACTTCCAGCTGGGTACGTCCACATTCCAGTCGTCCGATAATTCTGCCACGTAAAATATCATCCAAATGCCTCCTTTGTGCCATAACTATGCGGTTTTTGCACTGAAAGGCTTTCACAGCGCTTGTGAACAATTTTACTTCTTTGCCACCATTCCTTATATACCCCTCTCTTACACTCTCGTCATTGTGACGTACCATCCACGCCATCTGGTGGTTTCCTGTAATTTGCATATTCTTCTTCAAGATGTATGTGATCATTCCACAGGTGAAATTTTTATTTTAGAGATCCATTTCTGTGTGATTCTGAATTATCCTTAATTTATGGACATGAGTGTACTTCGTGACCCTTGGGCCTGTATTATAATTATAACTGCTTATTGATAGGTATGGATTTGGTATTCGAAATTAACCGAATAAGGCTGCATCAGATGTGTTTGCAAGCGAGTTACAAAAGAGAAAACACTACGTAATAATACAATTAGAAAACAACGCGATTAAGAAGAAATTAAAATTTTCCACAAATAAACTGAAAAAGATAATTGCCTTTGTCTAGTGCAATCCTTGGCCTTCCACTGCTTCTGACAGCCTTTCAAGAGAAAGTGTCTTTGAAAGGAATCATATCTCATGTCATTGTCTAATTCCAATCTGTATCTATTTTTAGTTTTCACGGCAGAAAGTATGGAAAAGCCGGCTTCGCATAGGTAAGTAATGGGAAAAGTAAGCAGTTCGTAGCTTCAGTGAATAGTCTGGGTTTTTCATTCTTCAAGCTTTTCCAAAATGAACTCCTTCTTTGATTTTTAAAACTTTGACGTAAAGATTCCTCCTTTTGAACCTCAATGAGCTCTTCCTGGAGCCTAAAATGTCTGTAAACTATTCGGGCAATTTTTTAACGTATCTGTCAAATGAATTGCTCGTCCAACTATATTTGAGCATGGCTTTTGGAATATAACAATCGAACTCAATAATTAAATTCTCCATATGATCAATTATTACACTTTTGTGGTCGTCCAACTCAGCGTTTTCATTTTCTAGAAACAGGTTTAAAATTTGGAATGGAGCAATTTTTTTTTTTTTTTTTATTCCACAGTTTCAATTTCCCTTGGAAGTCTTGGAAATCCCCCTCGGAAACAAAATTTTTGTTGATTCAGCAAAACACTTTTTTCTGTGCCCTCCTCTGAGCTTCTTGGAAATAGGCAGAAGGGTGAAGTTTCAAAAATTCTTGATTTTTACTTCCTTGTACGTAGTAAAGGAAGTAATGTGATCCCGAAAAATTTTGGGGGCCAAATTTCGACGAAAAAACCGATTTTGACTACCTCTAAATTTAATTTTAAGAATTTTTTCGATGCATCTCATCGTAAGCTAGCATTCACGATCCTATAAACGTGTCTGCAACTCATTTCGACCAGCGGCGAGTCTATTGTGGACAGTTTTTCCATGCCGTCTGTACGTACGTACGTACGTATGTATGTAACTCGCATATCTCAAAAACTATTAGGCTTAGAATGTTAAAACTTTATATTTAGGATTTTCGTAACATCTACTTGTGTCCTTCCCCTTTCGGTTTGATTCGACTGCATATTTTATCTACAGGGCGGCTCAAAAGATTCTAAATATATTGCGCTCTATGGGCCGAAATTCATTACAGCGTATTTTAGTGGTATTGGGCTATTTCAAGCGACTAAGATGTGATATATGCTGTTAAGAGTTACAAAATGAATTTCTCCATTAAAAAAAGTGTCTTTATCATTTATAGTTCTGCTACAGGAACGCTCAAAAGATTTCTAATACATTACGGTCAATGGCAATTTTAGGGACATTCATCCATTTCAAGCACAATACCGTCCTACTACATAAGTTAGGTAAGGGTCTGACCACGGTCACGTGCCTCCCTCAAGAACTACGCCAAAAGTCGCCAAGCTTGCGACTTTTGGGGTACGTGTGTGCGTATTTCACTCTGAAACCTCAAAAACTATAATGAAATTTCATATATAAGATTGTTGTAACATCTAGTTGTGCATCTCGATTTTTAGTTCCAATCTACTGGAGAGTTTATTTACAGGACCACCGAAAAGAATTTCAGTACTTTAATGTCTATCGACATCTTCAATATAATACAACTGTAGACAGTCATACGTCATGTTTGGTACATGCCCAAAATCTCGCCGTCTGTCGTCGACCTTGGCGAGTTTTGCCGAAGTATCGCCAAATTTGGCGATAGTCAATCATTTGGTCCATGCCCAAAGTATCGCCATTTGTCATCGTTCTTGGCGAGTTTTGGCGTAATATCGCCAAATTTGGCGATAATCTGTCATTGTTTGGTCCATGCTTAAAATCTCGCCATATGTCGTCGACATTGACGAGTTTCGCCGAAATATCGCGAAATTTGGTGCCAAAAATTATTTCGTATTTTGTATAACTCTAAAACTTTAACCCGTAGAAATTTGAACTTTTGTATTTAGAAGTTGGATTGTAGATATTACAGTATACATTAGTAGATATACAGTTAGATATTGTAATATCTAACTGTTTTCAATATCTTTTTTGACAGCAATCGACTGGGAATTTATTTGCAGGGTGAGCCAAATGACTTTAAATACATTAAGGTGTATAATACATTCAATTCATTGAAATCCTGTGGTCGATTACTATTTTGGCTATCCCCAAAATCTCGCAAACGATCTCAAGCTTGTCGGCTTTTGCTGAAATATCGCACAATTAAGTGTCAGAAGGAAATCTTTCAGATTGAACCCCAGCTTGGCGATATCGAAATATTAGTCTAGAAATCGCTAAACCTTACTATTACTGCAGTATTTTATCTCTTTGAAAAAAAATAAGTTTAGATGAAGTGGGCTGAAAATATTTTTGATTTAATAAGACGTTGAAGGAAGTCTTGTGTTGTCCACAACCGATTTTTTAAATTTTACCTTCTATGTAGTTTATTGACAGGATCACATAGAAGCGTTTCAATAAACCAAAATCTATGGATACCCTCGATAAGTTAAAAGTCTACGACCATTCATTGTTTGGGCCTTTCCCAAAGCCTCGCTCAAACTATCGCCAAACTGGCAACTTTGAGGGAAATACTGCCAAATTTGGCTATAAGATATTTAAACTAAACGGAGCTTGGCGATATCTCTTATGTTTGGCAAAAAATCACTAAACTTTAATATAATGAAGTATTGTATCTCAATATCAAATGAAATAAGTTTAGAAGTTCATTGAAATTTTGTATGATTTAATAAATGTACAAGGAAATCAGGTGGTGTCCACATCAGATTTTTGAACTTATTTTATTGCTTGGGGTAGGTAGTCCCATCGTGACAACTTAGCCTTGTAGCTTGTGTCATACAACCCACATTACACATATTTGCTCATATTTATTAAATAGGCCTAACAAGTACTGCGACTAGGAAGCAACGTAATACACACAAGATATTAAACTAAAAATAGTGAGTCTAAAAGCATTTATTATTACCCCCAAAAATGCTGAAAATGAAAATGAACATTTTTACACAAATAAACGCTTATCTAAAATATCGCCAACTTGGCAATCACAGCTTTGCTGTTCTGATACTAAGCTAAAGATTTTGATCCTATTGAATTCATACTGCCTGCCCACTTGAGACAATTCTTATCGACGTACATTACTAAGAAATGCGCGTACCAACCTATACCTCCTGCCCCTGTAGCCGAAATAGAATGAACTTACATTTTATAGTTTTTTTTTCTAACAAATACATGTATAAGATTTTGATTCTTTACAGTTTTCAGTTTAGCATCAGTTGCAGTCCAGTTAAATCCTGAAATATAGTGCCAATTACTGTTAATTATTTATTCCACCTTGAAATATCAGAGAAACATCCGCATAAATGCGAATTGGCATTTTCGTGTTTGATGTGCATATGGAAGAATCTTTTCGCGGAAAATCAATTTTCCTTTATCTCTCTATTCTAAAAAAAAGTAAAGGCCGCTGGCGCTGTCAAAGCTTGTCAGCTTATCTCCTCCTAAACCGTGGGGGATTCGGCTAAGGCGCCCACAGATACGAAAAATTCCGAGGAACCTGCTAAGCTGAGTTAAATTTCGAAAATCGAATTATTTTAGAAGATATTAATAAAAAACTGAAAAAATAAACAGAATAGTTGCCAGGTTTGGCATAAAATCATTCATTCCTTTGCAACAAAGCGTTTCCAAGTATCTAGAATTGCGTGAAATTTACAAACATGAGTTAGAATTACGCCCATTTTACGCCAAAATAAAAACTATCTTTCTTCTATATTAATAAAACAATGTGTAAACTGTTAGTTAGTTTGTTTGAATGTGTCTCGCGGTGATCGTAGGCCTAGCAAATTTTGTACGGAAATTTTCCATGACAGTTCCCGACACACCTCGAAGCGATTTTTTTAAAATTCGAATTATTTTAGGAGATATCGATAAAAAACGTATCGCAAAAGGCTAATTTTTGCTTTCCGCCATTTCGTAATTGTAACCCCACAGTGGAAAAAAAAGCGACATTTAAGCTTATCTAGGTTGCCACATTCGGCAAGTTTATTAAATGATTCAGACTCTTGAAGTAAAAATAAAAGAATAACGATTTTTTTTTTTTTGTCTAGATTATTTGTAAGGCTGTTTTTAAATTAAAATATCGTGTGCATGCGAAATCAGAGCAGGAATGAAATGTTTTATACTCAAAAGAAACATATTTAGAAATTTTCTGAGACTAAAATGTGCAACTTTTTAATTTGGCTAAAAATTAAACGGTTTTGTGCGATTTTGAGGAGATGATTCTAATGCTTGGCGCAATTTATCGTAATTTATCGTCTGCTGAATACACCTGAGAATAAGGTTTTCAAATTATCATTCAGTTGGAATTGTGCATTTTTCTGTGCAGATTTTCTCCATCTATTAATGACTATGTCATTTTATCTCTCACCCCCCTTTATTGAAAATTGTATGAAAAACGTGTCCAAAAATGCGACATAAATGTATGCCACATAATTTTACATATATTTAAATACCATTAGTTCACAACATCTTTAATCTATTGTTACAATATTTCGTAAGCTGTAGAATAGGCAGCACCTGTTTTTTTCTGTAAATAGGTTACAATAATATGAAATAAGTAACTCAAAATGTGTTACACAAAGTTGACAATTTTCAAATAGTAAATTCGCTTAGACAACAGGAGTTTAGAATGAGTGATTATTCGTTTTTCCAAAACAGAATAACTTATATCTTGAAAATGAAAAATAATTAAAATGCAGATTATTTTAAAGCCGGTTCGGTCCAGCTGGATTATTTGCTACCAGTAGAAATATTTGGCGTCGTTAACTATGCCATTATAGCAGTTATAGTACACTTTGGATATTTGCTAGCGCGACGAGATGGTATAATTCGTGGTGCTAAGTACGCCAATCTGCAAACGATTATATAAATGAAAATATGAATAACGGTTTTCCGGTAACCTTAAATGAAGAGTAATTATAGGTTGTGAGCAGGTGTAAATCGCCAAATAATGAAAATTCGCCATTAGTGGCAAGCTATCCTATCTGTTCCGTAGCTTTTATTAACTTTACATGTACGCAAGTCGCCAAATAATGAAAAATCGCCATGGATGGCAAATTTGCAGGGTGTCCAATAGGTTTTACATTATTAAAAATACAGCTGAAACAGATTTTCTGATTTTATTATGCTTTAGCTCCTAATTAATATAACTTTTGAATGGCAATACTAAATATCATTGTGTTTCTGAGGAGTGCAAATAATTTTTCCAGTGATTATAAGCGGAGTCCGCACTCCAGGTGGAGTATAGCTCAGGACCCGTAGAACACGGATTCCCATAACAAAATATCTTCCGTGTTATGAGGGGGAGGGGGTCTACTGTAGTGTGAAGTTTAAATTTTTATGTATCAATGAACATGCAAGAACCATGAAATGTGTAGCTCAATAACATTCTATCTGATTCAATCTTCGGGTTTTGTCTGTTGAAATTATGTCTTTTTTACGAATAAGCCTTATTAGGGGCCGAATGCCTCATACGAAAAGCGAGCGTAGCGAGTCTGGGGGCCTTGGCCCCTAGTTTAGTACATCAATAAAAACAACACATCTGATCCTATTCAAAATTTACTTGTCGGACACGATACAAATCAAACTAACTCAAAATAAATATATTTAATGTACGTAATTTTCTATCGGAATTGTATTAAAACTACTTGGGTACACACACGCTTCTAAAAGAAAACAAGTTTCAATAAAATTCACTAATAAAGACTCAGAGGTAGTGATTTTATGTATATACATGTGCTTATATTACATTTTAGATTACTGGGGTTTCTAAAAATTAAGGGAGATCCCACGATGGTCGAATGGTTAAGAGTAGTAAGTTTTTTAAAATAATAATAATTATTAAATTTCAAAGCTTCAGAAAAAGTCTAGATTTTTCTTGCAGAAGAGTTACGTATTCTTTTAACCGTGCGAGTCTCCAGTGAAAAAAACGTAGTTTTCCGCTGTTAAACAGATTAAAGTAAACTATTATTAGGGAGCTATGGTTCTTCTTTACTACTTTTAAAAACAGTTAAGCATTAAAGATGCTATCCTGAAAGTTTCATTTTTTCCGTACAAAATTTCATACAGTTCATATCAGTAAACTGGCGGACTGTTATAAAAACACATACAAACGTGTGATCTATTGCACTAAATGCATGTTGATGTGCATAGTGATAGAATTTAAGTTCTGTATTAAAACCATATCATTTAAAAAAGAAATCTTGTCGCACCAACGGATTAGAAAATTTATAATCATTACAACTAAAGTATTTAAGATGGTATTCTCACAATAACGTCGTAATTTCGTGCTAGTAAACCCATTTTATGTATTTTGGAAATGTCATTTTTACTGCACTGTATTTACGCTGAGTTTCGGAGAAAACCACGGAAAACTCCCAACGGGAAGGTCGACGGAAGCGCGATGGGACTTGAGCACGTTACCTTCACACTTCGCCCGTCTACCATTTCCAGTGACATAACCACTGTGCCATGGTGAGGCTTGTCCATGACTTCGTATTTTTCTTAACAGGCTTGTATGCTTTGTCCCATGGATCTGCTTATATATACTCGTCGAATTAAGTGGTCGAACGATCCTTGTGTTCGTAAACTCATGAACTCGTGCCATTAGTTTTCGTGCAAAAAATCGACAAGTTCTGAAACAGGTGGGGACCGGCGGCTTGGAGTTTAAGGGCTCATATTTTAAACCTAAACCTGGTAATCACCGTTCTTAAGTGGTTCTTACGAGTCCGCAAAACGATTGTCCACTGTAGAATATGCATAAAGTTTAAATGTTTTACTTTCAATATTCAAGTCGTCGTTCCAAAGAAGTGGAGACATTTAATCATCAGGTCGTTATTCCACCCGCAGATGTTTGGCCGCATT